>CAUYON010170470.1:50-37486 GCA_963573935.1 Arctocebus calabarensis
TGTTCATCCATTTGTTAATATCTTCTACTATTTCTTTTTTTGGGATTTCATAATTCTTTTTATAAAGGTCTTTCACCTCTTTTGTAAAGTATATTCCTAGGTATTTCATTTTCTTTGGGGTTACGGTGAAGGGAGTTGTGTCCTTAATTAGCCACTCATCTTGACTGCTATTGCCATGTACAAAGGCTACTGACTTGTGGATATTGATTTTATATCCTGAGATATTACTGTATTTTTTGATGACTTCCAGGAGTCTTGTGGTTGAGTGTTTGGGGTTCTCTAAGTATAAAATCATATCATAAACAGAGAGTTTGACCTCCTCTGTTCCCAGTTGGATCCCCTTTATTTCCTTGTCTTGCCTAATTGTACTGGCTAGAACTTATAGCACTACCTTGAATAGTAATGGTGACAGCGGACAACCTAGCTCAGGTTTCTTAAGGTCCCTTGCGGGGGCCAAGAATGTGGCTGTGAGCCAATGAGGATCGTGACAGGTCTGCATACTGCTGAGAACTGGAATCCTAGGGCCAGTGCCTCCTCTGACCCCAGGAGAGTGGGCTGGGGGAGGGCACCGAGGTACCACCATCCTGTTTGCAGGTCATGTTCACTTCACCTATTTCCCATTAGTGTTGACAGGGAGCTGGCAGGGTTGCACTACCTGTGAATGTGAGCTGGTACACATGCTTGTGTAAGAACCCGTGCACACCTTGCTGTAAAGAACAGGTCCAGTTGGGGCACTTGTCCTTACTGGTGCAGGACAGAGGGAGGATAGAAGATCCCATCAGGTCAGGCTGCTGGAAGACCTTCCACTGGGGTATTTGTTATGCTGGAAGGACAGGACCAGGACTGCATTTGGTTCTGGCCATGAGCCTGAGCCTGGGCTCGCTACACTGAGTGAGCAGAGAGGCAAGGCACTCAGGAGATCCTGGCCTATCTTTGTCGTGTTTGTAACAGAGCCTGGTAACCTGGCTGGTGTCCGGCACATCATCCTCGTGCTCTCCGGAAAGGGAGGTGTCGGGAAAAGCACCATCTCCACGGAGCTGGCCCTGGCTCTGCGCCACATAGGCAAGAAGGTGAGTGCCCTTGCCTGGTGAGGGGGGACAGAGACTCGGCACGTGCCCTCTGCCCCCAGGGCAGGCTCAGGACTTGCTTCCTCCTCACAGGTGGGAATCCTCGATGTAGACCTGTGCGGCCCTAGCATCCCCCGCATGCTCCGGGCGCAGGGCAAGGCCGTGCACCAGTGCGACAGTGGCTGGGTGCCTGTCTTTGTGGATCAGGAGCAGAGCATCTCCCTCATGTCTGTTGGGTTCTTGCTGCAGAAGCCAGACGATGCGGTGGTGTGGAGGGGGCCCAAGAAGAATGGTAACAATCAGGTGGGGGCGGTTGCTGTTGGCCTCACTCAGCTGGACCCCTTAGTTCTCAGGTAGAGGCCTCAGAAGAAGCCAGGGGTGGGAACACGCACCAGTAGAACCAGTTACTCAAGAGGCTGAGGTGAGAGGATCCCTTTTACCCAGCATTTCAGGTTCTGCTGAGTTTTGATGCACCATGGCATTCTAGCCTGGGTGGCAGCAAGACACTGTCCCTCCTGCACAGCTGCTGCTTCCTGGTAAAGTCAGAAAGTGTCCATCTGGCCTCTCCACCTCCCCCTGCGGAAACGCTTCCCTTGCTCCCTGCTGAGCAGTCAGGCTTGTGTCTGAGAACCTTTGTGTTACGTCTATGTCCATGACACCCAATGGCAGCCTCTGAGCAGGGCATGAGATGAACCTAAGAGAAGGCAAGTGGCTCTCACCTAGTCAGCATTACTGAGAGACTGTCAGCCACAGCATCCCTGTCTTCTGGGCAGGTGGGACAGGGTCTGCTCAGACCTGGATCTGTGGCAGAGATCTGAGGACCCTCAGTGTCGGGGGGATGGTGGGAATGGTGGTCCTGAGGTTGTGCTCTGGAGGAACAGGTGGCATTAGGTCCCTGCTAACGCAAGGAGAGGCTGCTGTGCATGAGAAACGAGCTCAGGGAAGGTGGCTGCTTCTGGGACATGCCAGTCAGGCGTTCCACCACCTCCTGTTAGGGCACGAGGACTGGGTGTGGGCACTGACAGGCTGATAGGTCTGGGCTCTATGTTTGAGCTGAGGCCTTGGTAGGATGAGCTGCTGGCCCCTCGGGTGGGTGCTGGAGACAAGCTGTGTGTGCAGTGGGGCAGTTTTGCCTCTCTGCTGTGTCCTGCACCCTGCCCAGAGCTGCCGCAGAAGCCCACCTAATCCTGCTGTAGGTGGTGACCAGGGCCTTTCCAGAGCCTTGGGGATGGGGGCAGCTCGATGGGTTAGGAGCCCCCTGCCTGACTTGTCAGCATGGCACAAGCCTGGCTCCAACCCCTGACATCCTTCCCTATAGCACTGATAAAGCAGTTTGTGTCTGATGTGGCCTGGGGGCAGCTGGACTACCTGGTCGTGGACACACCCCCCGGGACCTCTGATGAACACATGGCCACTGTGGAAGCCCTGCGCCCCTACAGGCCCCTCAGGGCCCTTGTGGTCACCACACCTCAGGTACTTTTGGCAGCACCATCCTGTCCCCTATGTGTGGTCTCTCACCACTGGGCCCAGCCTGGTCATCATGCCGCTGATGTCCTGGCTAGGTTGCACCTGATTGGCCAGGTCTTGTCTTGCTCTTCAGGCAGTGTCTGTGGGGGACGTGAGGCGGGAGCTGACCTTCTGCAGGAAGACAGGCCTGCAGGTGATGGGGGTCGTGGAGAACATGAGCGGCTTCACCTGCCCCCACTGTGCAGTGAGTCACGGGAACTCACTGGGGTGATGTGGGGTGGGCTGGCAGGGGTACAGGCCTCAAGGAAATCAGTGTCAACTCCAGGGCAGTTAGGACCAATGAAGGCTGAGGGGATGCTGGGCCCACTGGCAGCTCCCTAGGCCTGCTTGAGTGGGAGGCCATTCATGAGCAGGGTCCTCACAGCCCGTCTCCTAGGAGTGCACCAGTGTCTTCTCCAGAGGTGGCGGGGAGGAACTGGCCATGCATGCTGGAGTCCCCTTCTTAGGTGAGTGACTGGAGCCAGGGTGACTGGGGTCCTGATTTTTCCTCTCGGGGCCTGTGCTCTGGGCAGGTCTAACTCACCTGTGCCCACCAGGTGCCAATTTTCTCATCTTTCTCACATGGTAGAAGGTACTGGCTATGAGGGATAGCCTGTCTTTGGGAATTAAGACCAAACAAAGCACCTCAGGTTTTGAGCAGCGGCTGCACCATGGACACACAAGACAGGGGACCACCCTCTTCCAGCCTGTGGTTCTGGAAACCCGCTATCGAGGGTGCCCAGTCCCAGTGCCTGCCTGTGTTTCTCTCAGATACGACTGTGAAGAGATAGGGCTTGTGAGAGCAGCCAATGGGGTCGGGGGCGGGAGTGTCCACCGCCCCCGTTACTGAGCCTACCCTGGGGCCACACGGTACTTCCTCCTCTTCTTCAGCCTCCACTGTCTCCACAGGCTCTGTGCCCCTGGACCCTGAGCTGGCCAGGAGCCTTGAGGAAGGCCGTGACTTCATGCGGGAGTTCCCCAAGAGCCCTGCATTTCCTGTCCTCACCTCCATCGCCCAGAAGATTCTGGATGCTACCCCTGCTCAGCCCTCCTGACTGAAGCAGCCTGGCAGCCCTCTCCTCACAAGCTGTGAAGGATGTTCCTGGAGCAGAGGGCTGGAGACAATTCCAGGGCCTGGCTCTGCCCTCAGAGATGTCTCCACTATGTTACCAGAACCCCTGGCCAAGCCTGCTGAGGCTGCCTGTGGCTGCCTGGGCCTGTGATACTGAGGCTGGGTGCTCTCTCAGGATGAGCAGCTGAGAGACAGGTGGTCTAGGACCCCAAGTCATGGGCCTTTTCCCAGCTCACCTCACATCCCAGAGGGACAGGCTGCTCCTGGCAGCTGAGTGCTCACGTTCACAAAGCCCTCAACCACGCCAGGCTCCCCACATCCCAAGGGCCAATGGGTGATGTGTATTAACAGGGGGGAGTGGGCAGCGTCCTGTGAGATGGTAAAATAACCTTAGACGTGTCCTGTAACTAGAGGAACCTGCTATTAAATGTGTCTGCTGCCATGAGCACAAGTCACATGTTTTTAGAACCTTCTGTCTGTAGCAGTCAGGCAGTAGTCACTTCTGTAAATGTGGTTATTGAAAAGCCCCTGGAGACCCAGGTGAGGATGCGTTTGCTTCTTGTGTGGTGGGAGTTGGGGGAGGCCATAAGATACCAGAGGACACAGGTGTACACAGGTGTCAGCCATAACAGAGCTGCCCCTCCACAGAGGAGTGCAGGCCCTGGTGGGGGAGTAGCTAAGACCAGAAGAGGTGAGTTTGAGAGTGAGTGGAGAGTCCCAGGAATTGTTCATGTCCCTTTTCCTAGTAAGACTACAAAGGAAAACTTCTGGAAGGCAGATGGGTGTGTGGTATGCTGTTCTCTCCAGGGGAAGAGCTCGGCCCCTCACCAGGGGCCCCAGGGTGAAAGGGGCCAGGAAAGGCAGCTCGCAACATTTCCTGGGCCCCAGTGGGACTGTGGTGGAGGTGTGCCTGGTTCTGCAGATGGCATTTCCCTGAGGAAGAGAAGGGTGGAAACTGCAGAATGTGTACTGGTCACCACTTCCTTGTGCCCCAGCAACCAGGACAGGGACACTGCCCAGTCCTCAGGACACACTCCAAAGAGGAGAGACGAGATCTAAGGTTCACGGAGGACCTGAGGAGGTGCCTGTCATTTCTCAGGTGGGGGCAGGCATCCTGGGTAGGGGCCCAAGGGACAACCTAGAGGACCAGGAAGGTCGCTGGGGCACAGGTTGATCTGGCCAAGGGGGTGGGAGGAGAACATGAGGGGTGGGGCACAGGTCAAATGCTGTGGGCTACACGCTGGTTTGTTAGGTTAACTTCCTTTAATTGATGACAGCATGGGAGGCTGTGTCTACCTACCCCTGCCCATCCCTATCCCTACCCCATCAGGCCCTCAAGTCCTCAGGCCATGCTGGCACAGCCCCAGGACCATCAGGAAGCGGACAGTGTGGGCCTGTGTGCCCTGGAGGTCAGCTCCTCATTCTGAGGATGATGGTAAGGACCTGTCCTGAGCACAGGGCAGTGTCTGGCCAAAGTGAGGTAGGCAGGGAGCCCAGACCCAGAAGCCCAGGTCAGCAGTGAGCAAAGTGGGCCTCGCTGACATCCCGCAGGTCAAGGCCCACAACACCAGGGGGACTGGCGCAGGTGATGTTATTGTAGGTGTACACAGTGGGCTGGCAGTCGTCCCCCTCAGGGACCACCTGGATGAAGCGGGGCACAGCACTGGGGTTCTGCAGTGCAAAATCACGCAGCATCTTCAGGGGGCAGCTACAGTCCCAGGGGTTTCCCTCAAGCCACAGGCGCTCCAGGCCTGGAGGATGCGGTGCAAAAGTCCGCAGGGAATTGTTCCTGAGGCTGAGGTAGCGCAGCCTCCCCAGCGTTGAGAAGAGACCATTGGCCAGCGCCTCCAGATGGTTGTGTGAGAAGTCCAGCCACAAGGCCCGCTGCAAGGGGCCCAGGGCCTCTGCGGGCAGCTCTGCCAGTCTGTTGCGAGAGAGGAGCAGGAACTCCAGCTTGCCGAGACCCTGGAAGAGCCTGCGGGGCAGATGTGCGAGCTGGTTGGAGGTGAGGTCCAGTTCCAGGAGCTCATGCAGGCCCCACAGGCTCTTTTCGTCTATGTCGGAGATACCGTTGTTCCCAAGGAAGAGCCTGCGCAGCCCTGAGAGGCCAGTGAAGGTATGCGGGCGGACACGGCCCAGGCAGCTGTGCTCCAGGTGCAGGCTGTGCAGCTTGCCCAGGCCCTGGAACACCTGTTCTGGAAGGTTCTGGAGACAGTTGCTAGAGAGGTTCATGACAGCCACATTGAAGAGGCCAAGGAAGGCGCCCACCTTGATCTCTTGGATCTGGTTGTTGTTGAGTGTCAGCACCTCCAGCTGGCCCAGCCCCTCAAACACCTTCTCTGGCAGATGTCGGATGCGATTGTGGCCGAGCTGCAGCTCCCCCAGGAAGTGCAGGTCCTTGAAGGTGCGGGGCCGCAGGCTGGTGATGGCATTGTTGGAGAGGCGCAGGACATGCAGGCCCAGCAGGCCTGGGAATGTGTCCTCCAAGAGGCCAGCCACACGGTTGTGAGACAAGTCCAGCCAGCGTAGCGCCTTCATGCCCAGAAAGGCACCTGGGGCCACAGCAGTGATGAGATTGCGGGCCAGGTAGAGCTTCTGCAGCCTGGGCAGCTGCACGAAGACATTGGCCTTGACGCTCCGCAGCACGTTCCTGCTCAGGTCCAGCTCACGCAGCTCACTGAGGCCACAGAAGAGCGCTGGCTGCAGGTACGCCAACCTGTTGCCGGCCAATACCAGCTCTCGGAGGCTGCCCAAGCCCCGGAACACAGTGTCCGGGAGCACTGCCAGGCTGTTCCAGCCGAGGTTGAGGTCCCAGAGGTTGGTGAGCCCCTCGAAGAGGCCCTCCTCCACCCTGCTGAGGAGGTTGTTGTTGAGGCTGAGTGAGGCCAGGCCGGGAGTGTGTGTGAACGTGCTGGCCGCCAGGCCGCGCAGCTGGTTCCGCTCCAGGTGCAGGTGGTACAGACTCTGCAACCCCAGCAGCGCCTGCGGCTCCAGGCTGCCCAGCTGGCTGCCCTGCAGGTTAAGGAAGTCCAGGCTGGAGAGGTTCTGGAAGGCCGCCGGGGGAATGGAGGACAGGTTGTTGCCATCGAGCCACAGGGCCCTGGTGCCGTCAGGAATCCCATCGGGCAGCTGCGTGAGGTTCCTCGCGCTGCAGAAGACGTTGAGCTCGCCCGAGTAGTCGTCACAGCTGCAGATGCAGACTGTGGGGCACTGGTGGCCCAGGGCTGCCCAGTATACGAGCAGCACCACCGGGGCCAGCCCCCCTGTGGAGAGACAGGCTTGAGGCCGTGGCGTCAAGAAGGGTTCAGAACGTGAGCCCTTGGGCCCTGATCTGCCTGAGTGAGCACAACACCAAACCTCCCCAGGCCCACAGGAAGAGGAGGCCGCCATTCGTGAACTGAGACACAGTCACCCAGGTAATTGCGTCCTCTGCTCAAATGCTGACTCTGCACTTTCCACCATGGGCCCAGGGGCTGCGTCCCTGTCTTGTGGCAGAGAAGACCAAGGGCTTGGCCTCACCCAGGCCATGTGGCTCTACACTATCTGGCAGTCTGTATCCCCTGGGGCAGACGCTTGAGCCAGGCCAGGCTGCTATTCTGGTCTGGAGAAAGGGGAAGGACCCAAGGTGTCAGCTGAGCTCAGGCCATTTTGGAATTTTCTAGAGCAGGTCTGGATGGGGTATCCACTTGTTGCTCCTGGTGAGCCAGGCACCCTCTGTCCTGATCAGGCCCACATACTGGGGTGTACTCACCTGCCTGCTCCCCAGCACATCTTGGGGCAGACTCCAGATCACCCACTTGCGACCTGGCAGCAGCCTCGCTAGTGACAACATCCCCAAACCTTACCTGCTGGACACTGGCCACCCACCATACGGCACCACCCCAGCCCCAGAGAGCTTAGCATAGGACCCTGGGGTGGGCAGAGCAGCACCATGGGCCCCTGCAGCCTGGATGTGATGGGGCTATCACTCTAGCCCAGGCCTCTGGGGGGCTTCCCACAGAGGAGGGGGCTTTGAGGCGCCGTCCCCCACCCACATGCGGTAGGCCCTGCCAAAGGACCAAGCTGCTGGAGGGCGGTGGGCCTGGCTGAAAATGGGCCTGGACTAGGCCTACAGCTTGGGCTGTGAGGGGCACTCCTCACTCCCGGGGCTAAAAGCTCCCCTGTCCCTACCTGCCCCACCTGCTGGGCCCACAAGGATAGGAGAGGAGGTAGGAGAGGGAATGGAGATAACCTGCTGCCAGCCCCAGCCACGTCCCCTCCCACCCAGCAGCATATTTACAGCTACAGGCCCCCGGAGGTAAGCCCTGCAGAGTTTCTGTAAGGGCTGACCCTGGCCCCGGCACTGGCCTCAGCAGGCTCAGGGTCACAGGCTAGCCACCCCCAGAGCAAGTGGCATGGACGCTCGCTCAGGAGCAGCTCACCTTTCTTCAGGGCCATTGCGCGTGCAAAGCTGGCTGCAGGCTGCAGTGGGCGAACACGTCTGCTGTGCTGGCTGCTTCTGCCCTCGGGACGTCCCCACTGCAGGGCAGTTAGTGCCTGTGGCCGCAGGCCCAGCCCAGCTGGCCCCAGCTTCATTAACCCCCTCGTGCCGGGTGGCCAGTACCACTACTGGGGAGAGTCCACCCAAAGCCACCTTCAGGGCCTGGGTGGCCAGTCCTCCACCCATTCCTCTGCGGAGCTGGCGGGAGCAGGCCGGTAGCCAGGTAGGGGCAGGAGGGCTCTTGGGAGTGGCCTTACAGGGGCTGGTGCTTGAGGCAGGTCTGGGGAACCCAGGGCTTCCCTTGTTCCCACTCAGAACAGGGACTTCTCGGCCTGCTGCGGGGTCTACTCTCAGCCTGCACAGTGACTGGGGGATCGGCAGGCGCAGCCATGTTCCCCCGTCACCCACCCGTGTGCCCACGTGCTGCTTCCTGCTCTCCCTAGAGTTTCATAAAGCCTAGATGGGGTCCCCTTTTGGGCTTCTGGGTCCAGGAGCTGCCCAGGGCCCATGTCTGCCTCAGCCTTCTGTGACCTCAGGGTCAGCTGGTGTCTGGCCACTGCCCCAGCCCCAGCCCCTTCTAGGAACACCTGGCAGGGCCGAGGCTGCCAGTGTTTGCTTTCCCCAGTACCATCCTCCCAGAAAGAGGGGAAGCTGAGGGGCCTGGCCTGATCTGTGGTCTCTCCTGGGCCAGGCAGGCAAAGAAGCTGCTCATGCCCGGAAGGTCCCGGCCCCTCCTACCTGTCCCTGGACTCTCTTGTCCTGCTCAAACCCCTCCCAATTATTGCCTCCTTTCAGGGTCCAAGCAGGTTGGGCTCGAACCTGCCGTCCTGCCTGCCTGTTCCCTCCACGTCCCTGGAGGATCCTCTTCTGGCTGTCAAAAGGTTTTGCCTACCAGTCCCTTTGCTCTGCCTGGGAGTAGGAATGTTTGTTCCCAGAAGGTTCTGGAAGGAACCAGAAGAGGCATGTATGGGAGCACAGCAGGTAGGTTGTGGGGGGCATCCTGTGGACAGGTCCCACGTGCTGGTGCTGAGGACACGCTTCTCCTTCCCTTTATTGAGAATCGATCATTGCCAGGTCATTTCTCAGGTTCTCTTCTGAGAAATTATAGATCTGCAGGGAGAAAGTCCACGCCCAGAGACCCGCAGGGAAGTTTACACAGGGAAAGTGCAGACTCAGCAGGGCCCCAGGGAAAGGTCCCTGCTTGGGGCCCTCCCTGTGGCTGAGGCTGGAGCCCCTCTGTGTGTTGGGGAAGGGGTGTCAAAATTACTGACATTTCACTTTGGCAGTGGGGGACAGGAATCTCTGAAACACCAGTCAAGTTCTCTGTGGCAGGGCAGGCTTAACAGGATTTTGGCAACTAGGTTATATGTTTTTAAACCTCTTAAATCCTGCAGTGACACTGAGGAATGTGCATACAAATGTCCGGCCCTGTCCCCACCCCCAGTGACCAGTGCGGCTCCCCATGGGCAGCCTGTCCCATCTCTAGGTTGGTCACTTATCCAGTTTCTCTTTCTGGTTTGTCACCTAAGTATTTCCCTGAGCAGTATAGTTCTACTGTAACTGTTGTTGAGGCGAGCACAGGAGTGGGGTTCAGGAGCGGGGCATCGGAGTGGGGCACAGCCACATGGTGAAGCACCGGCACGTCCTCGTCATTGCTACTTCCCTGTGTCTGGCCCATTCGGGTGCTGCTGGACGGGCAGCTCCTCTGCCACTCAGAGCCACTTTCAGTAGCTCAGACGTTCTGTTGGAGCAAAACTAAATGGCCTGGTTGGGACTCGGGTGTGTCTTCTCAGTAGGTGAGACCTACACTTCCCTAAAAGGGTCCTTACTCTGCCGGGCCGCATCCTTGCTGACATTTCTGTTCACATTTAGTTCCAATGGACAAAGGACGGTGGTTTTCATCAGTGTTCTCAATTACCAGTGAGACAGCGTTTTTTAGTGGTTTCTTGGCCATTTGGAGTCTCCTGTTTCAGCAAGTGTGTGTCTGAATTTCCCACCAATTTTCATTCTCTTTTAATGTTTTGTGACAGACCTGGTGGTTCATGCTTGTAATCAGTCTTAGCACTCCGGGAGGCAGAGGGGGGGATTGCTTGAGCTCCCAAGTTCAAGACCAGCATGAGCAAGAGTGAGACCCCATCTCTACTAAAAAATAAAAAGACGCGCCAATATGTGGAAACAACCTAAATGTCCACCAGCCCAGGAATGGATTAACTAACTGTGGTATATGTATACCATGGACTATACTATTCCACCATAAAAAAGATGAAGACTTTATATCTTTTGTATTAACCTGGATGGAGCTGAAACACATTCTTAGTGCAAGTATCACAAGAATGGAAAAGCAAGGATCCAATATACTCAATATTATTATGAAGCCAGTAGACGATCTAATATGCATCCACACAAGAGAAAAACTCAATTTGAGGCAAGATGAAGGGGAGGGGATTGGTGAGCTCTCAGTGGGCACAGTGTAAGGGTGTATCGCACACTTCCAGGGAGCGAGACACGACTACAAGAGGGACTTCACGTAACAAAGGCAAACACTGAAGCCTAGTCGTTTATACCCTCACAGTAACCTGAAACAAAAATAATAATAATAAAAGTAGAAAAACTAGCCGGCTTCATGGCAGGCACCTATGGTCCCACCTACTAGGGAAGATGAAGCGAGAGAATCACTTGAGCCCGGGAGTTTGAGGTTGCTGTGAGCTACAATGCCATGGCACTCTGCTCAGAGGGACAGGGTGAGACTCTGCTCAAGCTGGCCTCAAACTCCTGGGCTCAAGCAATCCTTCCCTTGCCTTCCAAACTTCTGAGATTATAGGAGTGAACCACAGCACCCTGCCGCAATTTTGTTTAAAACAGTCTTCAGGATTCTTCAAATATCAACAATAAAGATGCGGAAGATGCCAAAAATCGTTTATGCAGTTCAACTTAACGTTTCAAGACCTACTGGCACATGGACTTGAATATATTCTCCTAAAATACCTGGTAAATACTTCTTGGTTTTACCTGTCATGGGATATCTGCTGTCCAGCTTATAATCTGCTGAGAACGTGAGGTCAGGCTCAAGTTTAATTCTTTCTCCGTGTGATGGCCATAGCACCATTTGGTAAAATGGCTGCCCTGCTGTAAGGGGGCTGCCTCTGCCTGCCTACCCTGGGTTACTGCTTTGCCTTCAGAGCCATGGAGGCTGCTCAGTATCACATCTGGTAAAGCATGACCTTCCTTCAAGAGTATTTTGAGTATTCTTGGTTCGTTTTGCATTTTCCTAGAAACTTTGGTAACAGCTTATGAGGTTTCTAAAACAGGGCCAGGCACGATGGTTCATGCCTGTAACCCTAACATTCTGGGAGGTCAAGGCGAGTGGATTGCCTGAGCTCAGGAGTTCAAGACTAGCAACCGTGAGATCCTGTCTCTTAAAAAAAAAAAAAAAGTCAGTCATTGTGGTGGGCCCCTGTAGTCCCAGCTACTCAGGAGTCGGAAGCAGGAGGATTACTTTAGCGCAGGAGTTTAAGGTTGCTGTGAGCTGTGATGCACAGCACTCAACGCCAGAGCAAGTGAGAGAAACTCGGTCTCAACAACAACAAAATCAAGTTTCTATAACAAAACCAAAAGCCTGCTGAATTCTGATTTGTGCTGCAGTTTGTGGGCAGTTGATGAGTCTTCCCGTCCAAGGACATGCTGTATTTCCTCCTCTTATTTAGCTCATCTTTAATTTATCTCAGGAGTGTTTTTTGAAGATTTACGTTGTGATCCTGCATGTCTTTTTCAGATTTGTTTCCTACATAGTCTTTTTTTGATATCATTATGTGTATCTTTTCCCCTTCTCAATTTCACTTGCTATTTGTTGAGGTTGAAATTTTCTGGAAGCATGTTGGGACAATAAAGTATGAAGACATGTGCTGCCATGGGCGGGGCCTGTGGCTCAAGGGGTAGGGCGCCAGCGCCATATGCCGGAGGTGGCGGGTTCAAACCCAGCCCCAGCAAAAATTGCAAAAAAAAAAAAAAAAGAAAAGTGTTGCCTTCACCCTACAATTCTTCTGCTAAGACAGCTTTATTGATGTGGGACTTGCAGAGCATTTAGTTCACCCACTATAACAGTGGCTTCTAGCAAAAGTGTGGAGTTGTGCAGCCTCGCTGCCATCAGCTTCTGGGCACTCAGCACGCAAGGCATGCTCTGTGTGTCTGCACTCCACCGTCCACGGAGCATGAGGTTTCTGAGTTCATCCAGGTCATGCCGGTGCTTCTGGCCTTGCTGCCCTGAGGAACATGCAGGTTGCTTCCTCATCAGCTGATGATTATTTCCATTTGTGTGATGCTACTGTATCTATTTGTATACACATCTTTTGACACTATGTTTCACTTTTCTTGGATAGATTCTTAGGAGTAGAATGCTGGTTCATCTAGTATTATATTTTTTTGGAAAACTGTTTTCCAAAATGATTACATCATTTTATAAAGTTGAGGGTTTCAGTTGTCCCGTATCCTCACTAAATTTGATATAGTCCAGTTTTTTTTTAGGTATTCTAATGATAGTTTTTCACTAATAACTAATGACACTGGATGCCTTTTCATGTGTTTGCTGGCCATTTTTCTATGGTGAAGTAATCTAAATTTTTGCCCATTTTTTTCTTTTGTATTCAGGAGTTTTATTGACCCACTGTTTTTAGAACATGAAAACTGAGTAATCCATATCACACAGAAGCTCAAATGGTGAGTTTTGCACTTTCATATTTGCCTTTAATATTTTTCTTAAACAATAGGGAAAGAGGAAGAAATACAAAGCATTTTGACGTGTTGGCTGCATAACAGAGTCTGTCTTAGATAAAAGAAGAAACAATGTGTGAGGTGGTGCCTGTGGCTCAGTGAGTAGGGCGCAGGCCACGTATAACGAGGGTGGCGGGTTCAAACCCGGCCTCCGCCAAACTGCAAAACAGAAAAATAGCCGGGCGTTGTGGCAGGCACCTGTAATCCCAGCTACTCGGGAGGCTGAGGCAAGAGAATCACCTAAGCCCAGGAGTTGGAGGTTGCTGTGAGCTGTAACGCCACGGCACACTACCGAGGGCGATAAAGTGAGACTCTGTGTCTACAAAAAAAAAGAAAAAACAATGTAGATGGAAATGCCAAGGCAGGAAATTTTTCACTAAGTCTAGGAAACCATCAACCTGCCAGCTTCTGTCTCGAGCCTTCTCAGAAGACAGAATGTTATCCACAGTGACTGTTTTGTTTGGCTTGGTTGTAACAGCAGGCAAGAGAAATCTGACACATTAGAATCCACACAAAATCACACACAGAAGAAAAAATTTTTAAATTTAAGGACCTAAATATGTAAAAAGTCCAAATGTTTTGACAAGTGTAGCAGGTTATATTTTGGTGAAGTTGGTTATTTTTTACTAAGGTTGGGTCATAATTGTAGCAGGTGCACCCCGAGGAGGCCTGGTGTTGTTAATCTAGTAACTCGTGTCTTTTGAAGTTGGGCGTGTTTAGATGCTTAATTTACAATGATTCTTAAAAGTTAGCAGTAGGATGTGGCCTGACCAATAAAAACATCAGCAAAACTAGGAAGTGAGTGAAGATGCGCTCCAGGTATAATTGAGTGACAAAGCTCCATTTCACCCCCATATACGGAGCTTCTACCCAGTGAGCTGAGCTGACAGTCTTGGGCACGTTAACTACTCTCTTACCTCCACACACAGCAACTGGGAGAACTGAGTATCTCAGAAGTCTTAGGATTATCTTTGTATAATATGAAATTTTGCAACATTATCTGCAATCCACTTATTCTTTTTTGTTGCTCTAAGTATCTTGGCACTCTCCTTTGGTGGTCTCAGGAAAGAAATCTTTTCAACATCAATTATTTCTCAAGAAAAGACATTTTTACTTTAGCATTAACACACATACATAGTTCTCCTGCATTAATTAAGTGGTTCTAGAAGTATTTGATTTATGATTAAAGGTAGGAGATGTCCGCCTTCATTTGAAGGGAGTTATTATCTTCAGAAATCTTTCTGTAAATCACTCTTGAGAAGTTCTCCTTTCTGGTATATGTCCAAGTTTTCCAGAAACTGTTCAAAGACTTTCACATAAGGCACTAGACTGGTCTTCTCTGGTTCTATGGTTGGTATCAGATTCAGCTTCATTCTCCTCATTGTCCTCTTCATTAGTGGAACTGACATCCAGTTCATGGCAGATAGAACAGTAAATGGATCACACTCATCTACTTTCTGCAAATCAGAAAGAAGGCACAGAAATGCGACCTGTTTTAGGATGAACACTGATTGATTCCTTTGGTAACATTGATATCCAGCCGTGGAAAATAGTACTGGACCATAATCTCCCATAGCCAGGGTCCACATTTTTCATTTTTCATGTTACTCTATTTGCTACCTGCTTTCTTCAAATGCTCCCAATGCTGATATGAATTGTGAGACTTTGGAGTTTTGTTGAAGTTCATCATGAATTGTTTCAGGAAAAAATGGCTAAAGCCTTATCCCAGCTTTCTTTATTTTCAAAACTATCTTGATTAACCAAGGCAAATTTTTTAAAGTATTTTTTAATTATGTTTACAGATTTTCTGGCAAAAGAGTAAATTTTTTCAATTAGGCGAACTTTCTTTTTAATATCTTGACCACCCTTTACAAGACTCAACTATTCCAGAATGTACCATAGAGGACAATTTTCTAGCTCTTTCATCACAGACCCAACAATCAACACCTCTCCTTCCAGAAAATACCCAGAGACGATGCTTAAATCCAAAGTCCTCCTTCAGTGTCCAGCTGATGATGTATATAGCCGTTGTCACGAGGGAGCAGCCCTTAGAGCAGATGCCTGCAGACCTGCAACATCTCCTGACGTCGTGAGTCTGTCATGTTAATATCAAACACCAGTTCTCGTTCCTGAGCCTGAAAAACCCCCAGTTTCACTGTACTGTGTCGACTGGGTTTGTGGGAATATACCGCACCTATATCAATCTTGTATGGATTCATTTTCTGTATCTTCTTTTCCAGGTTCTTCTGGTTGCTGAAGGATTGGTAGCAAATGTAAATATCATCTTTCACATTGAAGGAAAATTCATGGTTTCGAAAGTAATTCTTTATCATTCCTCCATAGTTGAGCCAGCAATAGTTCTGAGCTAAGGGAAAGAGCCTCCAGTAATAAATTTTAAGCAGCTCAGGCAGTTCAGTGGGGTCAGACGTCTCCATTGAGCTCAGAGCTACACCCAGACTCTATTTTGCCCTTTTATTTTTTATTTTTTTATTTTTTTGAGACAGAGCCTAAAGCTGTCGCCCTGGATAGAGTGCTGTGGCATCACAGCTCACAGCAACCTCCAATTCCTGGGCTAAAGCGAGTCTCTTGCCTCAGCCCCCAAGTAACTGGGACTACAGGTGCCCACCACAATGCCCGGCCATTTTTAGAGATGAGGTCTCGCTCTGGCTCAGGCTGGTCTCAGAACTCGTCAGCTCAAGCACACCTGCCTCGGCCTCCCAGAGTGCTAGGATTATACGTGTGAGCCACTGCACCTAGCCCTAAAAAAAAGTGGTCTTTCAAAGGGCAGAAGTTTTTCTTTTTCTTTCTTTTTTTTTTTTTTTTGTAGAGACAGAGTCTCACTTTATCACCCTTGGTAGAGTGCCGTGGTGTCACACAGCTCACAGCAACATCCAACTCCTGGGCTTAGATGATTCTCTTGCCTCAGCCTCCCGAGTAGCCGGGACTACAGGTGCCCGCCACAACACCCGGCTATTTTTTGGTTGCAGCCGTCATTGTTGTTTGGCAGGCCCGGGCTGGATTCGAACTTGCTAGCTCAGGTGTATGTGGCTGGCGCCTTAGCTACTTGAGCCACAGGCGCTGAGCCAATGCTATATATTTCTACAGAAGCTGTGGGAGGCAGATGTCCCACTGAAGATGTCCATGTCCTAATCACTGGGACCAGGAAGCATGTTAGGTTAAATGGCAAAAGGCTGAGGGTGCACATCAGCTGACCTTGAAAGTGAAGGGTGTGTGGATTCCCAGGTGAGCCCCGTGTAATCACAGGATCCTTCAGAGTGGACCAGGGAGTGAGAGGGAGCTGGTGTGAGGATGTGAGGCCATGAGCCAAAAGATCGAGGGGCCACGAGCTACTGGAAGGGCAAGCTGCAGAGTCCTAGAGTCTCTAGGGAAGTCCAGCACTGCCCACACCTTTGTTTTACTCCAGTGAGACCCCTGGTGGGCTCCTGACCTCCAAGGCTGTAGGATAAATTTGTGTTGTTTTAAATCAGTAAGGTGGTGGTGATTTATTACAGCAGCAATCAGAAACTAACACAGATACCCTTGTCAGGTTGAGAAAGCGCTTTTCTATTACTAATTTGTTGAGATTTATCATGAACAGGTGTTAAATTTTGTCAGATGCTTTTCTGCATCTACTGAGATGATGACATGGGTATGTTTTGTTAATATGGCCCCTTACATTGACTGGTCTCTAGATGTTTAACCAAAGTTATATTCCTATGATAAGTCTCACGTGGCCATCGACGCTCAAGACAGACGTTGATCTGTGGGGCTTTGTGTTGGGTTTCCCCTGACTTAGCCTGGCACAGTAAGGTGTCTTAGTTGGCGTTGCTGTACAGGAGCACCGGAGCCAAGGCTGGTAATAAAGGGCAGAGGTGTGTTTGCCTCCTGGCTCTGCAGGCTGTGGTAGCAGCAGGTGCTGGTGTCTCCTCTGCTCCTGGTGAGGACCACAGACTGCTGCCACCCAGGGTACAGGGCAGGGAGGAAGCCAGGGGCAGTGCCTGGCTCTGAACAACCAGCTCTCAGAACCGATGGAGCAGAACTCACCCCCAAAGGCCTGCACTTGGCCCTGCCTCCTGACAGACACTTCCGTGAGGTCCCACCTCCAGCGGCAGGGGGCAGATTCCACGTGGCAGCTGGTCACACAGGCCCACCTGCAGCAGCAGGCTCCCCTTCCTGCCCCGAGAGGCTAGGAGTAGGTGGTGGTTCTGACAGGTGTACTGGTGGTGGGCCACAGAGGCCTGGGCTTCTGCAGGAAAGCTTTCTTTCTTTTTTTTGTAGAGACAGAGTCTCACTTTATCGCCCTCAGTAGCGTGTCATGGCATCACAGCTCACAGCAACTTCCAGCTCCTGGGCTTAGGCAATTCTCTTGCCTCAGCCTCCCCAGTAGCTGGGACTACAGGTACCCGCCACAACGCCCAGCTATTTTTCTGTTTTGCAGTTCAGCCAAGGCCGGGTTTGAACCCACCACCTTCAGTATATGGGGCCAGCGCCCTACTTGATGAGCTGGAAGAAGCAGTGTGGACCTGGGATGCAGGTGCAGCCTCCAGGGAGCAGGACCACATGGACACAGGGCGAGTGGCACCAGCAAAAGGGCCAGGGAGACAGGGCCCCCACCTGACCCAGTACTCTAAACATAATGGTCCTGTGTGTGAGGAGGGGGCATGTAAACAGGCCTCGGGGTGAGTTTACGCAGTGACTTCAGTTCAGCTCAGCACTTTCCATGAGTCAGAGAAGAACTAAAACTGGAAAGTAACAAAAGTCCCACACAGTCCCACACAGCTGTGGTGTGGCAGAACACCAGACACTTAAGGGGGATACTGGGCGGTGTAAAGCAGGAGGACAGAACCCGGCATGAGAGCCCCGAGCATGAGGGGACCCAGGTGCCCTGGTTGGAGACACAGACTTGACATTACAGACCTGACTTGAAAATGTAGGAAAGAAGAAAACTTGGTAAGCCACAGCCCTATCATCCTAAAGAAATGCAGTCACTAGTTTTAAACATATCCACAAATGCCAGGCTCGGATGGTTTCATAGGTAAGCCCTGCACTGACTCACAGAACAGACTAAAATTACTTTCTATAAACCACCAAGGAAAGAAGCCAATGTGAAATCATTTTATTTATTATTCCACATACCAAAACTAGACTGGGATTGTACAAGAAAGGAATTAGCAAACTGAGTCTAGCAACTGAATTTACGAAGTGGATTTAGCCCAAGAATGTCACATGACTTAGTATCAGAGGAATCTATTCATATGCTTCATCAGACAAAAGAAGACTAGGTAAGAGGTGCAGAAAAACTGCCTGCTAAGTTCAACTCCTACTTGGGTAACTTCTGCCAGGCTGTGTGAGGTGGATGCCCCTCGGCCACCCCAGCCTTTCTAGAGACAGGCTACTTCCCTGGAAACACTTGGTTAGCTTCCCTTCTAGTTGGCCTCCTGCCTGGACCCCTGGACGGCTACCCCAGGTGGGGTTGGGCATAGTATGCAGCCGCAGGCACTCGCAGCTCATGCTTAACTCCCCTGCCCCAGCCGTGCCCCTCTCACCCATCCTGTCCCCGAGCACTTGGCTCAGCCTCACCCCATCACCAGGGGTCCTGCTGCCCCACTTGCACAATCAGACATCTTGGGAAATGTCAGGAATTGGCTTCCTGCTCAGTCACCGTGCTGAGCGTCTCAGGACACAGCCATAGCCTGGCTGCTTCCCTCTCCGCAGACCTGCCCAGGGCCTTGCAGTTGTCTCCTCTCCAGCCTCGAGCCCTCACTTTTCACTCAGAGAGGTCCCCCCACCCAGGGGAAAGGCCACCTGCCCCCTTTTCTGTCTTGTGTTGCCCACGGGGCTCCCTGGGTCTGCTGCTCTGCCAGGATGAGCTGTTCACAGGTGGAGAGTCCTGTTTGTCTACTGCTAAAGCCCAAAGCTCTCAGCCCCTGCCACACAGTGTCACTTGCCAATGATGTCAGGAATTAAAGCCACGACACCCAATCACCTCACTGGGAGAGAGAAGTTCCAGCAATAGGACCACAGGTGAGTCATGAGGGATGCAGGTTGACCAGGGCTGTCAGAAGCAGAGTTAACTGCACCTTGTCACATTTTCTGACCCATGTTATAATTTAAAAGATGATACTATAACAGATCACAAGTCAGCATGGAGGGACCCCATGTTCCTAAAGAACCAATCATCAGGGAGAAAAATCAACAAAACCTGAAGACAAGCCGTCTGCTGGACACAGGATTTCTCTCTCAGCTGCTGTTCTTATTGACATCTGGGCCACCAGGATGAGGCTGGGCACCAGGAAGAGTGACCTCGGGCTGAGGCAGCTGGTAGCAGCCTGACTTCGTGCCCTGTGGCTCCCTCAGTCACCCTGTTGTGGAAGCCCGGTGCAGGCTGGACCATGTGCCAGGGGCTTGATGCCCAAAGCCCTGTTGGGAGCTGCTCCCGGCTGTGTCCCTACAGTGACAGGTCAGAAGTGCTGCACTCGCCGTGGGCGACTCTGTGGGCCATTCACAAACAGATGGGTCTGCGCGGTCGGGAAACCCTTGAATTTGTAGCCAGTTGGTCAGAAGTGAGGGTGGTGTCTGAGGGGACGGCACCCTTACTCTGCGGGTCTGCACTGCTGTGGAAGGACAGCTCATGCCTAATTTAAAACTCCACACTGCAAAACGCCATCTTACCAATCCCAGACATGAATATTCTAATATTTACATGTAAGAGCAAAGTGCCCAAATCCTGGGACTGTACTGAAGGACACGGTGGGCCACTGTCCCTGGTGATAGAAAATCAGCTAAGACAACATGCAGCTGACAGGGCACGGGAGCTGCGGTGAGGACGAGGGTCGGTCCCTGGGAATAAGGGATCGCACCGGGCATGCGGACGTCGCCCCGAGTCAGAGACCCGGGCACAACAAGCAACACAAGACTCGACTGGGTTTTCAGCGCGGAGCTTATCAGGGTAGGGAAGAGTTAAAAATGACACGAAAATGATCACAGACAAAAAAGATGCATTTGATGTTAAGTCAGGAATTTCTGCTCAACTCAGCCACAACGAGCAGAAATGTAAATATGCACAACAAAGAGCACGTGACCCGCGCGGGGAGCGTGCGCAGAAGGACTCGGCCGGGTGTGTACTGAAACCTCCGCAAAATACCATTTCACACTCCCGAGATCAACAGAAACTACCAAGCTCAGAGCCGAGTGCCGGCGTGGTGCGAAGCGAGGCACCCTACGTCCATCAGTGGAAAAGAGCTCATCTATTCCAACCCAACAGCCAAAGCTGACGCGTACTTGTCTGTGGCCCAGCAGTTCAACTCTGATCGTGAACTGTTGGGAGACCTTGCCCCACCTGCAGCGAAACCATGACTCAAAAGGAGCAGAGGAGGGACCAGCCGCGTCTGAGGCCGGGTGAGGCGGCAGCAGCACTGGGCCGCGCCCCCTCGCAAGTGCAAGTGCCTGGCCCCTGGCCAGCTACCGTGTCCGAGCAGACGCACGGGGGCTGGGGTTTCCCTGGGGGAGGGACAGGCTATGCGGGTCCTCTGGGCCAGCCCCAGTGCTGGGCAGTGCGGTACAGCGTTTATGTCCCATGTAATCGCTAAATACAGCAATTTATGGCTGATCCCTCCCTACACTGACCACCTCCTTAAGCTGTCAGTACAGCAGGCCACCCTATGCTGATCAGTCTGCCAGTCCCCTGGGCAGTCAGTCACCTTACTGCGACTTGTCCCTACTCTTTACTTGCAGACTTCGGTGTGCCGCACCTGATCGGGAGCCTGGCCTGCGCGCAGCTGCCATGAATATGGCAGCAGGAACCAGAAGAGGCTCCTTTGGGGGTGCTCCTCTCCAGAGTTGCACCAGGCCCCGCCCACAGCACTGCTGGGCTGGCTGGTCCCGGGAGGTTCGGCTCCACCTGACATCATAGTCTCTATGGGAGGATGTGTTGTGCGGTTCTTACACAACTTTAAAATACACTGGATCAAACCCACAGCAGTGCACCCAGTGACCCAGGCCCCATGCAGCAAGGACAAGGACAAACAACCCATGGCCCTGAGATGTCTGGGCTATGGCGCAGAGCAACCATGCTTCAGCATCAGAGGTTAACGGAGAGGAGGCGGCAGCGATGACAGTCATGGCAGCCAAGTGCCCTGGTGGCACTTTCATCACAGGTCAAAGGACCCGTTGGTAAGCCACAGACCAGCACCCTCCCCATACACAGGGAGGCCCTGCCCCCACCAGGGGGCTGCTCTGGGACTGCTGCTGCTTGTCCTCCCAGGCACTAGGTCCCCCTGGAGCCCAGGGTCCAGGCAGGATGCACGCCCATCCCCTCTCCCTGGTTCTCCTGGCATCGCAGACTAGACAGCAAACGCCAGCCGAGGCAGGGAGGGTGGCTGGCTGGAGACACAGGACCGGCCTCCCCTCCCTGCCAGGGGCCCGTGGGCATCAGGCCAAGTGCAGGGGCCACAAGCACAGTCACGTTAGCACCCAGCCAAGGACACTGCTCCCCACCATGGGCAGAGTCCTGCAATGCTCCATTACACCTTCTGACAAGACCTGGGTACTAGGACATCCCCAGGGACTTCCCAGGACAGCCCACAAGAACAGCTTTTGCAGGGACACATAGGCCATGGGAGTGACCACAGAGCTCCAAGAGGCCACAGGGAAGGTGTGGTGCGGCCACATACCAGAGGCTCCTGCCAGGCAGGGGCAGCTTTCTCAGCCTCTGCCCTGCCCCACGCTGGGAGATCAGGCTGGGAGACAGCACCCAGTCGCAGGCACACAACCATGGAGGCCAGAAGGTTTAGGACAAGGCCCCCAACCCAGCTTATGCACAGAAATGCCGAGTGCTTTCTCCAAACCACTAACCTCCCCAGCCACCCAGACCAATGTTAAAGACTGTTTGGCCCATGCTGGGGCCGAGTCTATTTATTCTGTGGCAGCAGAGAAACAAGTGTGTGTCCTGCCTCTGGACTACAGGAAGGCCAGAGGAGGACCTCAGGGCGGCACCTGGCACACCTTCTCCTGCAGTGTCAGGGCCTGACTGCAGCAGCTGGGAAAGGGAGGTACCGGTAGCTCTTGCCGGGGGTCCGGGAACCCACAGAGACCCCACCAAGAGGCTCAGAGATAATACACAGAGTCTACAGGGGGCAGGTATGGGAATAAATACTTTTTAAATTTCTTATCTTATAAATATGCATTAAAACATTTGATAACACAAGCAAAGAGCTCTGAAATTAATTTAAAATTAAACCAAGACTGCATTTCCAGTATGACTAGCAGGAAAATTAATTATCTAAAATCTCCTAATCCCTGAACACTTATGAAGGCAAAAGCCACCGTGGGCCCCACAGCCCCCTCAGTCCTGGGGCATCTTGAACAGGTCCTTCTCCTTGCGGATGACCCTCAGAGTGGTCACAGGGTCCGTCTCACCTGCATGCTGCTGCACTGTCTTCTCCCTGAGAGGCAAACACCAGGCTGCAGGCCCCGAGCAGCACACACAGGGCCCACCAGGACGGGACGTTCTCACACAGCAAGCAGTGACAGCCTGGGCAACTTGGGGTGTCTCTGCATGGGACACTCAGCTGGATGAACCAGAGCTTGAAGCAGCCCCGAGGGCAGGCAGACCCCAGGGCTCCCCAGGGCAGCAGCTCCACCTCTGCCGGGGTCTGGCCTCCAGGGTCCCACTGGACCTACATCCTTCCCAACGCACTAAGAAAAGTGTCCCCTCTATGAAAGGTGGCCCAAGGCCCCAGTTACGCTTGTTAGAGTTTGTCAGGATCTTGGAGATGGCTCTGCTGTGCACAAAGGTGGGGACTCCAGGGACCATGTCCGCTCCCACCCTCACCTCACTCTCATGAAGGGGTTGTAGGTGAACTCCTCCGCAAGGGTGGACGGCACCGTGGGCTCCCCGCCATCGTACTTCCTCTGCAAGAAAGACGTACAGCTTTGATCTGGGAACTTCAATACGACATTTCAAAATACCTTCTGATGATCCTCAAAACTAACAGAGAAGAAATCGAATGGAATAGAAAAGCAGATGGTAGGGAAATTAAGGCAAAGTCCTTTTAAAAGATCAACAAAATTGGTAAGACTAATAAAGCAAAAGAGAACCCAAATTGCAAAGAGGGAGCATCACTCTGGATCCAACAGACATGGGAGAAGGGGGATATTTATCTAAATTGAAAAGATAAACTCTAAAACTTCCAAAAGACAACATAGGAGATGATTTGTGGACCTTAGGACAAGCAAAGATTTCTTAAAAGACAAAAACATATGAATCATACAAGACAGTATTAGACTTCATCAAAATTAAAAATGTGTGTTCCTCAGAAGACATGGTCGAAAAAAATAAAAGGCAAGCCACAGAATGGGAGGAACCATTCACAGTACCTACATCTCACAAAGGACCTGTATCCAAATATACTTTAAAAGGGTAACAATACCAAGTGTTGACAGGATATGAAGCAACTAGAACTCTCACACCTTTCTGGTGAGAATGTAAAATAATACAATCACTTAGGGAAACAGTGTGGCCATTTCTTTAAAAGTCAAACATATTAAAAAAATAAAAGTAGCTAGGCATGGTGGCTCATGCCTATAATCCTAACACTCTGGGAAGCCAAGGCGAGCAGATTGCCTAAGCTCAGGAGTTTGAGACCAGCCTGAACAAGAGCCAGACTCCGTCTCCAAAAACAGCCGGGCACTGTGGCAGGCACCTGTAGTCCCAGCTACTTGGGAGGCTGAGGCAAGAGGATCACTTCAGCCCATGAGTTTGAGTTCCTGTGAGCTATAACATCACAGCACTCAACCTCAGAGTGACTGAGTGAGACTCTTGTCTCAAAAAAAAAATCTACTATACAACCTAGCCATTCTACTCTAGGGCATTTACCCAGGAATTAAAATATATGTCAGCTATATTTCTAAATACTATCAACTAATAAGCACAATAAAATACAAAAACTTGAAGTACTTGAGAATACATTTAACAATATGTGCGAGACCTTTAACACAGAAAATCACAAAACATTGCTAAGAAAACTAATGCCTCAGTAAGTGGAAAGCGGTGCTATGTTTAAGACCCAATGGTAAGATCTCTCTTCTCTCCAGATGTACTGTTACAGCGTCCCAGGCAGCCAAGCTGGCTTTGTTACAGAAATTAACAAGACAATTCTAAGAATGGAGATGCCAAACCTAATTTAGACAAGCCAAAGCAGTTTTGAAAAAGAATAAATTTAGAGAATTTATACAAGCTGATTTTAAGACTCAACATGAAGCTACAGTAATCGAGGCTAAGTCACACAGATCGAGAACGTGAATGGAGGGTATCTGGCTGTACAGCCATGCATATATGGCAAAATACATATAGGGACCACTTTTTCCCAACAAAAGGTGCCAAGGTAACCCAATGAAAGGACAGTCTTTCCAACAAAGAGTGCTAAGCAAGTGGACATCAAAATGCAAATAAGTGTGGCCGGGTGTGGTGGTTCATGCCTATAATCCTAGTACCCTGGGATGCCAGGTGGTGGATTGCTTGAGCTCAGCAGTTTGAGACCAGCCTGAGGAAGAATGAGATCCTATCACTACTAATAACAGAAAAATTAGTCAGGCATTGTGGTGGGTGCCTATAGTCCCAGCTACTCAGGAGGCTGAGTTGCTGTGCGCTATGATGACACTACAGCATTCTAGCCTGGGCAACAGAGCAAGACTGTCTCAACGGGGGAAAAGAAAAAGCAAGGAAGTGAACCTCTACCCTTAGAACATGCACAAAGATTAATTTGAAAGGGATGCTATAAATTATATATAAATATAAATTATATATGTAAATATATATTCATGTTAAGAGGCTTAATATGAAGACTCTTAAAGCTTTAGGCTTCTAAGAAAGACACATAGGAGAAAGTCTTTGTTAATTAGGGGAATGCAATGATTTCTTAGATAGGACACAAAAAAAATAAGAGAAAAACTTTGTGCACTGAACTTTACCCAAAGCATTGACTTCTACTTTCCTAAAAACACTGAAGAAAATGGAAAGGCAAGTCACAAACTGGGAGGAAATATTTGAGACCTATATAACAAAGACTTGTTTCCAGGTTACAAGAGGAACTCTTCTCGATAACAAGCCAGACAACCCAATATTTAAAATGGACAAAAGATTTGAACATAGATTTCACAAGAGGTGGCATACAAAAGACTGCTAAGCACAGAAAAAGATGACCAACCCCATTAGTCATGGGGAGATCCAAATTTTAAAAGCACAATGAGATACCAGCACACACCTCTGAAAAATTAATAAGGACCCACAATGCCAAGTCGCAGGAGTGCTCACAGCAGCTGCAACTCGGACGCATTGACAGTGGGGAGGAAACGGTATGGCCACTTTGGAAAACTGGCTGTTTCTTGTTTGTTTTTTTTTTTACTTTGTCACCCTCAGTCTCTTGGGCTTAGGCGATTCTTCTGCCTCATCCTCCCAAGTAGCTGAGACTACAGGCGCCTGCCACAATGCCTGGCCATTTTTTCATTGCTGTTGCAATCTGGCTAAGGCTGGGTTCGAACCCTTCACCTTCGGTATATGGGGCTAGCGCCCTACTCAATGAGCCACAGGCCACAGGTGCCACCTGAAAAACTGGCTGTTTCTTAAACACATGTTTAACCACATGGGGCGGCAGCTCCACTCCTAAGTGATGTACCGAAAGCAATAAATGTGTTCACAAAAAACCTGAACACCAAGGTGGCGCCTGTGGCTCAAAGGAGTATGGCGCTGGCCCCATATGCCAGAGGTATCGAGTTCAAACTCAGCCCTGGCCAAAAACCGCCAAGAAAAACTTGAACACCAATGTTCAGGGCAACTTTATTCATAATAGCAAAGAACTGGAAACAACCCAATACCTACTGCAGATGGATGTGTCCACACAAGGAGTGCTACCTGAACAAACCCATCGGGATGAAGCTCAGAAACATGCTGAGCAAAACAGCAGATACACCAAGTTACAGGACTCTGTCTATGGGAAGCTCTAGCGCCCTCTATGGGAGGGGGCAGCCAGCAGCCGGGTGGGGTGCTGACTGGGACGTGCCATGTCTTGGCTGTGTGAGGCTCATGTGGGGGCCTTGTACTCACAACAGGAATGTTTTATTATTAGGAAATTATCCTCAAAGTTCAGTTATTAAAAAGCAGAAAACTGAAAAGGAAGTCACAAAACAGTATGTGTACAATATGAGTTTACATTCTATAAAGTATTACTATATGCACAATTGGAAAAGATGATTGACCAAAAAAAGTGATTTACTAAAAAACAAAACAAACTTGTATCAGGCAGCATCACTTACCAAACTCAGGAGAAAGCAGCCCACACCCGATGCTGCCCAGGCCAGGGCTTCTGACCTTTGCCCAAGTGAAAGAAATAGTTCCAGGACACAGGGCTATTCCGACCCCAAACCCTTTCCAGTGAAAGAAAGGGAAGCAGACTTTAGGGCCCAGAGAGCCCCTGCCCCCAAAGTCCCTGGCCCAGAGGCATGTGTGGGAATGTTGCTGACAGTGTGTTTTAGACAAGGAGACCGACAGGCCACCCACAGGTCTGAAGAACAGACAGAGGCCGTTTTCCTAAAAAGGATACGGCTGGCAGAGCCACACGGCCGCATGGAACACAGGAAATAGGGCGGAAACTGTAGCTTGGGCCTTGCCTGGGCACATGTTGAAAAATGGAAAGTCTGAGGCCTGCCAGGACCCCTGAGGCAGAATGGTCTCAACAAGACGCCCAGGGGATCCTCGTGCCAAGGAAGTTGGCCTAAAGCCCAAACTTGCTCCCAGGCTTGGAGGCACTAAGCTCCTACCCTCTCTGCAGACAGCACTGTGTGTGCCAGGGACCGGGACCCTCTAAGCAGGCCCCACAGGACACTGCATGCCTGGTCTGCCTGCTCACCTTGGCCCAGGCCAACTTCTCCTGAATGGCCATGTTGTTGGGCTCCACGTGGCGTGCGAACTTGAGGTTGTTGATGGTATACTCGTGGCCACAGTAGACTTTCTGAGGAAAGAGCAACACTGAGCTCTGAAGGCTGATCCCTTGCCCCAGCGGCATCTCAGCAAGGGCCCTGGAACCTCTGGGCCAGGCCATGTCCTCATCCCAACCCAGACTCCTATAGGGCTGTGTCCAGCCAGTGGCCAGCCGTTGTGAGGTGGAGCGTGGGGCCCACCCCTCGGGGAGGCACTGCCTACCGTGTCTGGAGGGAGCCGGCCCAAGATCTCAAGCAGAGCTTTGTACATCTCTTCTGCCGTCCCTTCGTAGAACTTCCCACAGCCAGCCACAAACAAGGTGTCCCCTGGAATACAGAATGACAGGCAGGAGCTAGGGACCCCAACCTCTAGCTACTCTCCCCTCAGCACAGCCAGAAGATGATCTATTGCCCCTACAGCTTCCTCTCAAGTTCCAGTAAACAGGGCTATTCAGACCCCAAACCCAAGTCACCCTGATGGCTCCCCACTTGCTTTCCCAGTCCCCAAGCCCAGCTCCCCCAGAAATCCCCACCCTCCCCTGCCCTTGTCCCCAGCAACCATCTGTGACCAAGATGTCACAGTTTACACCTCCCATCTCTGCCCCGGCCGTAGCATCCCCACGCCCAACAGCACCTCGGCCGCAGCACGCCACACTCCGTCCTCCTGCTTGATGTTTGTCCCAGGGCTCACTGACCACCAGAGAACAGGGCCTTGTCCCCTGCGTGCACTGAAGGCTGTCCCACTTTCCTCCTCCAGGACCCCACAGCTAGGCCTGGGCCCTCCTCTGTCATGGCCAAGAGGCAGGGGTGTGCGCGGCAGGCCTCTTCCCAGAGACACCTCACAGTGTTAGGAGGCATCGTCACCTGCCCTCACACACATGCGCTTCCCTCTATGATGGCAAAGAGGCACAGGAGCTACACTTGCTAGTGCAGCAGGAACCTGCCACTGCTCCGGGATAGTCTTTTTTTTTTTTTTTTGAACACAAAGTCTTACTTTGTTGCCCTCAGTAGAGTGCCATGGCATCATAGCTCACAGCAACCTCAAACTCTTGGGCTGAAGCGATCCTCTTGCCTCAGCCTCCCAAGAATGCTAGGACTACAGGCCTGAGCCACAGGGCCCGGCCATAGCCAGTTTTCTTTTTAAAAGAGTTTTTTAGTAGAGATAGGGTCTTATTCTTGCTCACGCTGGTCTCAAACTGCTAACCTCAAGCAATCCACCGGCCTCAGGCTCCCAGAGTGCTGGGATTACAGGTGTGAGCCACCAAGCCCTCATGCTCGACCACGACCAGTCTTTTTTTTTTGGTGGTGGTTTCTGGCCGGGGCTGGGTTTGAATCCACCACCTCTGGCACATGGGGCTGGCACCTTACTCCTTTGAGCCACAGGTGCCACCCCCATGACCAGTCTTTTTAAACTAACTTCCACTGTAGTTACAATATCATGACTATAATTTAAATCTCTGAAAGATTCAGAACTTAAAAGGTACATTCACTAAAAAAGTTAGGAGTCAAGGAGGCCAGGCCAGGCAGGGCTCTCGGCCCCGCGTGGTCACATGTCCACTGTCACCTGAAGCCAGTTGTTCCTGCTCAGCATTGATACCCTTTCATTTTCTCTCGAAAGAAGAAAAGCACCTCAGCCTTCCCACACAGGCCTACTGAGCTGACGACACACTGCCAGACCCTGCACACCCCAGGGACCTGCACCACCTGGGCTGCTCCAGGACTCACTGGGACCCTCCCACCACTGAGTGTCATGGTCACCATGGAGGCACCCTGACCAGGCCCTGGGCTGACGGCTGCCTCTTCATGAGGATGCAGGGATGAGCCCACGGCTGCTCTGGGCCCTAGGACCACACCCTCTGTCTGTGCTGGAGGCCACTGGGCTGGGCACCTACCAAGCACTCAGGGAGGCCTGGCACCTAACAGCAGTGACTGGGCACAGCAGCCCATCAAAGTGCAGGAAAAGGGCCAGCCCAGGCTGTACCCAGGGCTGTGGTCCTCCTCAAGGACTTAGGAAGAAAGAGAAGACAGCAGGCCTTCCAGTCTACCAGAAGGAAATGCCCTGTTTCTCCGTGCAGGGGTTTTCAAAGACACGTGATGCTTTTGCACAAAACGTCTGGCCCCCACCCTACACCTGCACACTCACCTGTGAACACGGCAGGGGACTCAGAAACACCAGGCTTGCTCACAAAGTAGCAGACATGTCCTGAAGTGTGGCATGGTGTCAACAAGCACTTGACATTGAGGGACCCCACCTGAAATAAAGTAAGCAGTGGCCATGGGCCCCCGAAGCCCCCTGGAACCACCGATGTCTTCCCAGTGCACCCAGGCTCTGTCAGACCCCATGCCAGGCAGATGCCACTGGAATGTTCTTGAAGGGGGATCGGAGCCCTCCAACCTCAGGGATCCCTCCCGCCTCTCTGGGCAATGCCTGCCTGAAAAACCAAAGGGGCTTGTTCTATTTTCTCCTTTGGAATTGGGCTAAATCTAAACTCAGTATCTTTTCCTTTTTTTTTTTTTTTTTTTTGGAGAAAGAGTCTAATTCTGTGCCCAGCCTATAGTGCCACAGCACCACAGCTCACAGCAACCTCAAACTCTTAGGGGACTACAGGAGCCCGCCACAACACCTGGCTAGGTTTTCTATTTTTAGTAGAGATGGGTCTCGCTCTTGCTCAGGCTGGTCTGAACTCCTGAGCTCAAGCAATCCACCTGCCTTGGCCTCCCAGAGTGCTGGGGTTATAGGTGTGAGCTATCACACTCGGCCTAAACCAGGTATCTTACTAGAAGATGTTTTCCTTCTTGGGTGCTTGGCCTTTTAGTTCACTTTCTTTCCTGTCCCCACCTGCTCAATTCCTTTTTTTTTTTTTTTTTGGTTGCAGTTTTTGGCCGGGGCCGGGTTAGAACCCACCACCTCCAGTATATGCGGCTGGCGCCCTACTCCTCGAGCCACAGGTGCTGCCCTGTTCAATTCTTTACTTCAAAAACGCTCACACCTATAAAGCTGACAGCACGTAATGAACACTCTTGCAGTCTCTTCCCAGGCACAGAGGTCCACTCTTTAAACAAACATCCTGAGAAATCACCCAAATACTCCCTCTGTGTCTCCGCGTGACCTCACATCAGCACATCTAGAAGTTGGGGCCTGACGTAGGAGCACCTCCTGCACAGACCAACTGCGCAGCTATCTCAGAGCCCCAGCCCCACACCTGGCCCTGGCTCTGCATGTTGATCTTGTCCTCTCCAGGCCCAATGTCCAGGCCACCCCAGAGCCCTTCTCCTGGCTCCCCAGGGTAAGGGAGGGGATAGGAGCAAGCAGAAGGGGGTTCCCACTACATGCTCCCTCCAAACTGTGCTCAAGGTCACACTGGCGCGCTCTGCACCTGCAGGGTGGATAGGTGAGTGACTCTGTGGGTTAGAGCCCCGATGCGTTCGTCACCCCCATACACTTTCAGTCCTGGCACCAGCTTGATCAGCTTCTCGTTGCCGCCAGCATGGTCCCTGAAAGTCAAACAGGAGACTTGGGGCCACCTGCTGAGATGCCCAGACCACTGATCTTGCGCACAGGGTTTCTACCTCTGAGAATGCACGTCTGCCCACACAGGGATCTGGCTTTTGTCTGTCCTTTGGCTCCACCGGTAACAATGTTCTCAGACACTAGGTTCCCAAGCAAGGCATCTCTGTGCCCCTTGGAACTACATCACCTGGGTGATTCCAAGGCCCATGGTTCCCCAGTGGTGGGGCACAAGGGAACCACCTGGAGATCTCTAAAAACTACCACCCCGACTCCACCCCATCCTGATGCATCCTGGTGGGGTTTTGAAAGTGCCCCAGGTGACCTGATATAAGCCCAGTTTGGGACCCATGCTCTGGCATATCAGCTAGCTGTGAAGTTTGGGAATCAAGAATCACCTGGGAGCTCCTAGAACAAAGCCAGCCCCCCCGCAAAGCCTGACACCAGCACCTCCTCACATAGGCCGCCGTCTGGCCTATGCACTTGAGAAAGGGCTAGAACCTCACCATCGCCAGCTGGCCAGCCCTGACTGGCGAGGCTGAGTGTCCCATGCCTGCAGACCAGGCTTCATCTCAGGTGTGAGGCCAGGGAGCATCTGCCTCCTGCAGGTTCAGCTTCAGTCCCTGCCTCCTGCCAAGTCTACCTATGTGCGCTCAGCGACCACACCCCTAAGGGCTCCAGTGGCCAGCCCGGAACCACCCACTTCAGCACAGCTGGGCCCCGAGATAGGGGGAAGACACTGGGCAGCAGTGGTGCTGCCCACGTCCTCCGCCCTCCAGGAAGATGCCACACCAGGCAGAGGCGGCCAAAGAAGCAGGGCCATGTGACAAGTGAGCTGTCATTCAGTTTCTCTTTGAGCGAGTGTGGCACAAGCCAAATACTAAAGCACAACCTAGGACTCGGTCTCGGGCTGTACTTCCCGGCATGAACATGAGGTGGTGCCGGCAAAAACCAAAAGCATAAAAGTGTCAGAGGCATCCAGGGCAGAGACGACTCAGAATAGCAGAGTGGCAGAGAAGCAGGGAGTGAACTGTGACACAGAGACAGATCAGGCCAGTGCACAGCTCCACACAGCTACATAGGCCAAGAGCAAGGTTGCAGACTCTGTGCCCAAAACTCAGGGTCCCCTGCACTGCCACTCAGTGCCACTCAGTCGGAGCCTGGCTACAGGAGCCAAGGATGCTCCGTGCCTGAGTTGTGCTATTTGTTTGCATCAACCAGAATACTACCCCCGAACCACAGCCAGGTCACCTCCTGACGCCCCAAAGAGAGGCAAGATGGAAGAACGTGCTGCTGAAGCCACAGGGAAAGATAAGGGCAGGGTGCTGCCTGCTCTCAAGGACTTACCTGGCAGAGAAAATTAAAAGCAAACATTTTTTTCCAGGTTTGAAGAGCCTCAAGATTTCAAAAAGCCAAAAAGGGAACAGGCAGGCAAGCTCTCACCCCAAACCCAGAGCCTTACTTATCCTTCAGCTTTCAAGTACTAAAAAACAAAACAAAAATCTCTCCAAATATGGCAACTTACAATATCTAATGGACAATGTCCCGGTGCACACGCACACAGTGTGCAGGACTCTGGGGAGGCTGCAATGGCCCTGCCCTCACACAGCAGGCCAGACCCAGGGAAAGGGCTAGAGCCTGGGAAACTTCCTTAGATTTCCAGTGTGGCCCTGTCCCTCAGTGGAGATGCAGCTGTGGGGACAGAAAGGCCTTCATGGCTCTGAGCCCCTCATTGTACAGGCAGTGACAGGCCCCACCCATGGGCACCCTCCAGCACCACAGGGTGGATAGCGCCCAGCACTTACCAGTGGTGGTGGGTGGTGAGCACTGTGGTCAGCTTCACACCGTGCTTCTTGACCGTGTCCACAACCTGTAGCCACAGAGGAGGCAGGACACAGGCTGGTTACATGTCACACTCCTAGGCCTAGTTCACCACCTGCAAGGGGGCTGCCTGCAGGAATCCAGGACTCCTGTCCTCACCCTGGTGGCCCCCCAGTCCTACCCACCACCTCTCCAAACTCCTCCAGCTCTGAGGCCACCACCCCAGGAGCAGCATGGGGGGGGAGTAAAAAGCATCGAGGAAGAGCCACATCCACAGGTGGGTGTGTACATTTCCACACCCAGGGATTTTAGAAATGCAGGTCGGTTATTTATTTATTAACAGATTCTCACTATGTCGTCCTCGGCATAGTGCTGTGGCATCACAGCTCATAGCAACCTCCAGCTCTTGGGCTTAGGTGATTCTCTTGCCTCAGCCTCTCAAGTAGCTGGGACTACAGGTGCCCACTACAACACCTGTCTATTTTTTGTTGCATGCTGGCCCGGGCTGGGTTCAAACCCACCACCCTCGGTATATGGGACCAGCACCCTACCAACTAAGCCACAGGTGCCTCCCTATTATTATTATTATTTTTGAGATAGGATCTCACTTTGTCACCCTCAGTAGAGTGTTCTAGTGTCATAGCTCACAGCAACTTTGCCTCAGCCTCCCAAGTAGCTGGGACTATAGGCACCTGCCACAACACCCAGTTATTTTTTTAGAGATGGGGTCTTGCTCTTGCTCAGGCTGGTCTCAAACTCCTGAGCTCAAGCAATCTATCTGCATTGGCATTCCAGAATGCTAGGATTATAGGTGTGAGCACTGCACCGGGCCCCACACCCAGGGATTTTAAAGATGGAGTGCTTTTCTCTCCCTGTGGTGGCCTTTGGTCTCCACACCTCTTGCTGCCCCCTTTAACAGAGTAGCTGGGCACTAGTTTGTTTTTCAAAAACGACTTGTGCTAATTTGCATTTAGCTTGGGCAAAGCTGTAAGGACACTGCAGTTATGAAACCCATGGCAGAGAAGACGTGTGCTGGTGACGCGGGCAGGGAGCGGCAGACGGAGTCGCCCAGACCTTCTGGGGCTGCACAGGGTCCACGATGGCAGCCTCCTTGGTGTCCTCGTCAATGATCAGGTACATGTAGTTGTCCGTCAGGGCAGGCAGCAATTCAATCTTCATGGTGCCCTGGGCCACAGTCAAACTCTTCCTGAAATCTATGTGATGAAGGAAGATCCTCAGCAGGGCTGGACCTGCAAACACAATGCAGTCTCAGCCCAGGTCCATGTGAAGCCCCCTGGGCCCTCATCTACACAGGACTGGCTCCCTCAATGTGGGAGGCTGGTCTGGTGGCTTTCTAAGTTCCTCTAACAGACAATATACTCATTTAACCACGTCCATAAGGAAAATATAGAAAATGATTCAACTGTTTCACATTTACTAGCTTTGTTTTCTTTTTAAAGGATTCTAAAAGAAAAGAACCGCCAGCTCGTGGCTGTGATGCAAACCACTGTCTGACATGCCCATGGCCAGCTCTGGCCTGTTTACACCCCTGAGTCTGAGTCAGAACATAAAGATGCAGACAGAGAGCCCAAGCCCAAAGTGCATGGAATTACATTTACAGCACTTCTCAGCCCTCTGGCCAGAGAAGGAAACAGTATTTGCCCTTAAATGTCAAGACTGGGGCATGGATAGTATATAAAATTCTCCAATTCCTGAGAAATGAAGAGTTGGCCTCAACTGTCCCAGATTCACACATAGAGGGGACAGAGTCACCATCTCAGGAAGCCAAAGGACTCCACCAGGGCAAACCAGGAGGAAGCAAGGAGGGACAGACAGGGGACAGAAGCATCCTCTATCCATTAGATAGATGCAAAAATATTTTCAGCAACAAAACTCCTATTAAATAAAAATAAACAGGGACCCCATATGACTTTAAGTCTTAGCTTTAAATGGCTTTTTTTAAAAAGCCCACAAAAGGCAGCAGAAATTGGAGCCCCTCCCAAAGGGATCCAGAAGTCAGGCAGCACCAACCAACAGACAGGCTGTCCCCCCAGAGGCTAAGTGTGGAATCCAACCTCACACGCCACAAACAGAGAAAATGCCCCAATTGTAGTTTTAACAATTATGCAAAGATATCCAATTTCCTTTTTTGACAACAAGCTGTGCATTTTCCAGATCTTTCTCCTCAGGCACAGCAAAATAAAGAGTTTTGTCTGATCAAGTTTCTGAGATATTCTACCTGCCCTCAGCCCCAGAACTTGCCAAGCCCCAAGGAGCGCCGCAGAGCAGTGGACAGGGTGCAGGGGGTAGGAGGTTAAAACAGGGCTACAGGCAGGCAGGAGCATCCTCCTTAAGAAAGAGCCCCACTGATAACATCTGGTGGAAGGTTACACACAAAAGCACTGCCAGGGTGGTTTATAACCGGTGCTCAACCTGCTCTAGGCACCATGAGAGCCTCGTGAAGAAGTTGGCAACCTGGGAAAAGGCATTTATTTATTTATTTTTGTAGAGACAGAGTCTCACTTTGTCACCCTCGGTAGAGTGCCGTAGCATCACAGCTCACAGCAACCTCCAACTCCTGGGCTTAGACAATTCTCCTGCCTCAGCCTCCCAAGTAGCTGGGACCACAGGTGGCCGCCACAACGCCGGGCTATTTTTTTTTGCAGTTCAGGTGGGACTGGGTCTGAACCCACCATCCTCAGTATATGGGGCCGGCGCCTTACTGACTGAGCCACAGGCGCCGCCCTATTTTTTTATTTCTGACTTTGGCCGGGGTTGGGTTTGAACCCGCCACCTTCGGCATACGGGGCCTGCGCCCTACTTCTCTGAGCCACAGGGAAGAATTCATCTGTGCAGGCACCACCACAACCTTGTTCCTTTCTCACATCATCTACCCCAATACTGCCCAGGAAATGTTTCCCACTCAGTTTTGTAGTATTTTGCATACGTAGAGATCACAGACCTTCAACCTACAGCCTGAGCCAAGTCCAGAGACACATTTTATGGGCCCATAAAATATTTTAAAAATCAAGAAGTTTCACGGCTGCCCTCCTCTCCTGAGCTGCAAAGACTCCTCGCAAGCCAAATGCTGGGGCCGGACCCCCTCCGTGTGGGGCACCACACCCTACCAGGTGCTCACTGCCCCACTCGGACTCTGCCTGGCTCCTGGCGCAGAAACTCTCCACCTCAACGCTCTGATGAGTGTCCCTAAATAGAAAATATCCAGTAGTTCTGGGGACCTCAAGAAACAGGCTCTCTCCTTGGCAATTTCGACATTTTACCCACCCCAGAGTCTTGACACCTTTCAGCAGGATCTGAAAATGGCCCGGGACGGCTCACTGCTCCCGGTCCTTCCCTAGTGCTCCGCGGTCCCTTAGCTCACTGCTAACCAGCTCCAGAGACCTGGGTTAACCTCCTGCCCTATTGCTCCATCATCCAGATATCAAGTCATACAGAAAAGATTTCGAAATCAAGGTCAAAATATTCCAGCACAGCAGGAGGCCACGCAGCGAGAATCCGACGTTTAAGGCTGCGCAGGTCTTTGGAGGCCGCGGCGCCAGGCTCTCCCCGTGTACACCAGGCGCGGCGGCCCCAGAGTCACAGGACGACGTTCCGGGGCCGCGGCGGGCTCCGGCTCCTCCTTATCGGGCGCCTACCCCGCGACGAGCCCCGCGACAGTGACCACTCGGGCAGTCACGGTAGCCACCGCGGGCGGCGCGCGCCCGGACTCCCGCGCCAACAGAAAACAGCATCGGTGGCGCGGCGACCAACCGTCGTGCGCGCGCCCCGGCCGTGGGCCCGCCCGCGCCGCCCCGGCTCCCTACCCAGGCGGCTGGAGGCACAGGCGGCTCCCAGCGCGGCGAGGCTCCAGCGGCCCAGCAGCCCGCGGCCCAGCACCATGACCGGCGCGCCGCTGCCCCTCTGGGCGCACGGGCGTTGGCGCACCACAGCCAATCAGCGCCCGATCTGCGCCACTCCGCCACGCCCCGCGCCACCGCCACCCAATCAGCGTGCTCGCGTCAATCCGTTCCCTACCCCGTCCGGCTGCCGCGGCCTGAGGGGCGGGGTCCGCGAGCTGCCTAAGAGCCTTGGCCTCTCGCCAGGCAGGGGATGTCGTCTCGCAGGAGGCCGAGCGCGGCGCAGGATGGCGTGTGGCTGAGGGGCAGCACTCCGAAGTAGTTGGTCCCCTCCGGGAAGCCGCAGGTATCAGGTGACTGGCCTGGCAGGGGCCGCGTGACTCCCAGGTGACTCGCTCCAGCCATGGCGGCGACCACGCAGTTGTCCCGCTTCTGGGAATGGGGGAAGAACATCGTGTGCGTGGGGAGGAACTACGCGGAGCACGCCAAGGAGATGCGCAGCCCGGTGCTAAGCGAGCCGGTGCTCTTCCTGAAGCCGTCCACCGCCTACGCCCCCGAGGGCTCGCCCATCCTCATGCCCGCCTACACCCACAACTTACACCACGAGTTGGAGCTGGGCGTAGTGATGGGCCGGCGCTGCCGAGCGGTCCCGGAGACCACGGCCATGGACTACGTGGCCGGCTACGCCTTGTGCCTGGACATGACCGCCAGAGACGTGCAGGACGAGTGCAAGAAAAAGGGGCTACCCTGGACCCTAGCCAAGAGCTTCACTGCCTCGTGCCCGGTCAGCGCGTTCGTATCCAAAGAGAAGATCCCAGACCCTCACAACCTGAAGCTCTGGCTCAAGGTCAACGGTGAACTCAGACAGGAGGCGGAGACATCTTCCATGATTTTTTCCATCCCTTACATCATCAGCTATGTTTCTAAGATAATAACCTTGGAAGAAGGAGATATTATCTTGACTGGGACGCCAAAGGGGGTTGGACCAGTTAAAGAAAACGATGAGATCCAGGCCGGCATACATGGGGTGGTCAGTATGACATTTAAAGTAGAAAGACCGGAATACTGAATCACTTCTTAACACGTTTCAGGAGAGAAGGGAGCAAGACAGAAGTAAGCAATGTTATTGAACGTGATAATATTAATAAGAAATCAATCCTTTAAAAAACGATTTGGTTAGGCTCGGTGCCTGTGGTTCAACGGGCTAAGGCGCCAGCCTCGTACACCTGATCTAGCGGGTTCTAATCCAGCCCGGGCCCGCCAAACAACAATGACAGCTGCAACCAAAAAATGGCCGGGCGTTGTGGCGGGCGCCTGTAGTCAAAGCTACTTGGGAGGCGGAGGCAGGAGACTCGCTTGAGCCCAGGAATTGGAGGTTGCTGTG
>CAUYON010170471.1:0-12462 GCA_963573935.1 Arctocebus calabarensis
GTGGGGTCTTGGGGTCTTGGTGTGTGCCACACCTTTTGGGGGCAAAACACGATTGTAAGAGGGTCTTTTCCTAACAAATGCAACCAGTGTAACATGGTTTCTTGTACCTTCAATGAATCCCCAACAATAAAAAAAAAAAAAGTGCACGAGTTCACAGATAGCTAAGGAAGATTGTGGGGGTGTCTGTTTCTACGACAAGCACCATCCCATGTCTGTCACTACTAACAACTAAGATTCCTGGAGAGGCTACACAAAGCAACTATTTAATGACGTGACTCTGAAAAGGAAATGATAGCAGGCAAATGCAGGAGGGAAATCAAAATTCAAAACTATGAACAATGTGGTGTTGTTTCCTGTTTTGTTTTGTTTTTGTCCCCATATAATCCTAGCTTAGACCCTAGGCAGCCTGAATCATGAAATTTCATGATGCGCCTTGGCATACAAAACTCCAGGAAAAAAATCTATTCAGGTTCAAAGACCAAGAAATGAGCATCTGTGGGATAAAAAGTGTGTATGTGGGGAAAAATCACCATACTTTTCTCTTTCTCTTTTTACTCTCCTGCTCCTGACCAAAGGCAAGCCCCATCACAAAGTTGTCCTTCTGGGTTGGCAATGAGGGTGATGGCAGCAGCTGCATAGGTATTTAAAATTTTGAGAGAGAAATTCTTCTTTCTAACCACAGGAACTTAGAAAGAAATGCATGTCATTGAAGGATGTGAAGGTGGTCTCAATTATTTTTCCTTTCCTTTTTTTTTTTTTTTCTTTTTCTTACTACTGTGTCCAGAAGATGATTCAGTCATGGGAAATGTAGAAAATATAGTGAGGTTAAAACCGTGGTTTGGTAGTCAGGGTGTCAGGAACGGAGGCTGGGAAGTAGGATATCTAAGGGAAGCCACCGAGAAGAGGTGATTGGATACTTAAATCTGTGTTCAAAGCTTACGCTAATCTCTGAGCTGCAAAGGTTTGAAATTAAACTATGGTGTACCCCATTGCCCATGTCCCAGACTTGTCTATAGATAGCAAAAATGGGAGTTAGATTTGCAAAACAGTTTACAATGGCTTTAAAAACTAAACTGATATTCTGTCCACAAGACACAAAATATAGTTGAGGAATTGTGGTGTGAACCTAGTTCTTTTCGTTGAATGTTAAAATAAGCAAACAATATTCTCCTGAGTTTTCTAAGAACAGCTATAGTCTTACAATATTCAAAAAGGCAGGCTTCAGTCTAGAATTATTTGACATAAAAAGAATCAAGGAAATCTTTTTTATTGTTTGTTTGTTTGTTTAGACAGAGTCGTACTATGTTGCCCTGGGTAGAGTGCCATGGCATCACAACTCACAGCAACCTCACAGCCTTAGCCTCCCAAGTAGCTGGTACTACAGGTGCCTGCCATAACACCCGGCTATTTTTTGTCTCAGTTGTCATTGTTATTGGGTTCGCACTGGCCAGCCTCGGTGTATGTGGTAGATCAAATCTAGCCTAGGCCTGCCAAACAAAAACAACCAATGACAACTACAACCAAAAAGTAGCCAGGTGTTGTGGCGGGTGCCTGTAGTCCCAGCTACTTGTGAGGCTGAAGCAAGAGAATCACTTAGCCCAGGAGTTTTATCCCATAGTTTGGGAGGTTGCTACAACCATGGGAGGTTGTTGTGAGCTGTGACGCCACGGCACTGTACCCAGGATGACAGCTTGAGACTCTGTCTCAAAAAAAAAAAGGAAGGGCAGTGACTGTGGCTCAACAGAGTAGGGCGCTAGCCCCATAAGCCAGGGGTGGCGGGTTCAAACCCAGCCCCAGCCAAAACCTGCCAAAAAAAAAAAAAAAAAAAAAAGAAGTCCATTAAGTTTTGAATCTCATATGAAGGGCTCAAATGAGAGACTTGCATAGTTGTTGGTAACATTCAGTTACTCACAGGCTGTGGTCCTGAGAAGCACAGTTACGCACTGCTATTAACCAAAGGCTTCCCTCAGTTCTTTGATACCTTGATGAATATGCCATGGACACTTGTTTCATTAAAACATGCCAGTCAAGCAGGCATCAGCGAGAGATTCTCAGTAAAGTAGAAGTCAGAACCTTTTATAAGCTAATCATGGAATTGACATCCCATCACTTTTGGGGTATTCTGTTTATTAGTGGAAAGTCAGTATGTCCAACACATTCAAGAAGAGGGGGTTACACAGAGATGTCACATTAGTTTTCCATGCAGTTTAGCAAATAACAATAAATGTAGTGGCTTAAACAACATGAATTTATTAGCTAACAGCTTTCTAAGTTAGAATTCTGGCATTATGAGTTCTCTGCCTAAGAGTCTCAGAAGGCCAAGGTCAAGGTGTGGTTTAGGTTTGTCTCTTATCTGTAAAGATGCACAGAAGAATCCACTTTCATTCATATTATTGGTCAAATTTATCTCCTTGTGATTTTTTGGTCTACAGTTTCCATTTATTTCCTCGTTTTCAGCTTCAGTCTACTCTCAACAACATTCATGTTCCTATCCCAATAACTAAATAAATATACAATATTTATGGATTAGAAGATTAACTGCTATTTGGATGTAATTTTTCCCAAGGTGATCTGCAGATGGAAAGCAATCCCAATTAAAATGCCAGTAGAAATTTTTTGTAAGTATTGAAAAGCTGATATAATATTTATCGTTTATTTGGACAGTCTAAAAAACTAGAAGAGATAAAATCATTTCCAAAGAATTCCGATGTCTGAGGACTCACTTTATCTGATGTTAAGGCTTGCTATACATCTGAATCACTCAAAACACATGGTCCTGGCAAAAGAAGTGGACATGTAGACCGATGGGACAGAATAGAGTACAAAAATAGACCTGTACAAATAAGGTTTTCTGATTTTTGACAAATATGCAAGGGCAATTTAAAAAAGAATCATGAGTGACGCCTGTAGCTTAAGGAGTAGGGCACCAGCCCCATGTACTGGGACCCAAAACTGTAAAAAAAAAAAAAGTAAGAATCATTAGAAATGCATACACAAAAATATGACATTGTATATCTATACCTTATAAACATTAAAATAGTAATATACCTAATGTAAAATTATAAACCTTTTAGATAAAACATAAGAAAAAAAATTTGTGATATTAGTTTAGCTAAAGTATTTGTAGATATCATAAAGGCAAGATACCTACAAAAGGAAAATCGATAAATTAATCTTTATCAAAAATAAAACATTTTTCTCTACAAAAGACCCTGTTAAGAGGTTGAGAAGACTGAGAAAATCAAAGGACATATTGGCAATTTTTTTTAGAGCCGATAAAGGAATAGTATCTGAAGTATACGAAAAACACTTAAAATCTCAATAATAAGAGAAAAAAAACCCACTAACATTAAGCAAAAGTTTGGAAGAGCTATTCTATCAAAGAAGAAATAAATAAGCTCACAAAAGATACTCAAAAACATTAGTCATTAGTAGGGAAATACAGATGAAAACCACAAGGAGATACCATTATATAGCTGTAAAAATGACTAAAATATAAAGCCTGAGAATATCAAGTCCTGAGGAGGGTGTAGAGAAACTTGGACACTTCTACAAACTTTTATGTGATTGAAAAATCCATCCATGTCTCTTATAATGCTTGGGAAATTCTCCATCATAGTGTCTTGGCCTAGAGCATCTGTGCCGGTAAGACCATCCTCTTCTCTCAGGAATCCCTATAATTGGGATGTTTGCTCTTTTAGAATGATCTGATAACTCTCTTGGAGAATATTCTTTTTTTGTTTTTCTTTTTTCTTCCTCTTTTCCTGATGGGGATAGTGCAAACATCTTGTCTTCAGTCTCTGAGTTCCGTTCTTCTCCAGGTGCTGCTCCTTTACTGCGGCTCTCTACTGCGTTTGAAGCTCCTTAAATGCCTTTTCAATTTCTTAAGCTCTGCTATATCTTTCCTCCGTATGTCCTTATCCTTGGTGACTTTGTCTTTAAATTCACTAATTTTTGAGATAACTTGCAGATTCATTTTTTGATTTCTATTTCCATCTCCCCCTCAATTCCAATTATTGTATCTGCCACCCATACTCTAACTTCTATTTCTGACATTTCAGCACTTTCTCTGTGGAAGGTATTTTCTGTTGTATCTGCCTTGTAATCTCTCTGGGGAATTGATCTGCTCTGATTTTCTATGCTGCCAGAATTCTTTTGTGGGCTCCTCCTCGTGAGTATTTTCAGCTTTTTTTTTTTTGTTCTTTGTATATTAATCATACCTTTTTAGTTGAAATGATAGGTTGTCCCTGAATAGTTACTGAGCAATAATTTAATCAGGGACCCTTGGGAAGCACCATACAGACCTATTTGGCAACTAAAACTGGCGTGGTGAGGAGCAGATCAGGGGCCCCTGGAAGTGGAGCTGACCACCCCTCTCCGAGTGTGCTAGAGCTTGGGCTTTTGGTCCTTCCTCTGTATCCTCACCAGGCTCCCTTCTGGGGCTGCAGCGAGAGTCTCTGAGGGATGGCTTGCTGAGATGGTGCAACCTGGACCTGTCCTAGTGTCAGCCTGTCCTCCACCCAATTCAGAGGAGTCGTAGTATTTTGCTGGAGCCTCTGTGTAGCAATATTTAAAAGGAAGGTGTCCAAAGCCCCTTTGAGACTATTCTTATGACTGTGAATACTTTTCCCTGACTGTGTCCTATTAAATATTTTTGTACAAACATGTACACAAACACACTGAAAGTTTCAAGTTTAGTATTTTCTGTGATGCCCTGAAATTGATTCTTTTACAGCTTACTGGTCCATGGATCATAGATTAGGACACCTACCTATAAAATATTTCAATTAGGCTTCCATTCATGCTTAGAAATATTGACCATGTAGTAATCTATGGTTCTCTGGTTCTGCAACAAAATTCTTTCTCTAGCTTATTGAAAACTGCCATTTCTTTAACAATTAAAAACTGTTACTTGTTTTATTTTTTAAATCTATAAATTGTTAAAGATATAATGGATCTAACAGCCACTGGTGGTTTATTGCTGGATGTTTTAGTTTCCTAATTGAGGAAAAGGCAAGGCACATGGAGCCTTATCCTGCAAAGTGATTTTCATACTTGAAACAAATTAAGACAAATGAGAAAATAATCATTAAAGATTTCACAAATTTCATTAGATGAATTCTTCATTACTTCCTAGAATATAGTAACAAAACATATACACACACATATATTTTCAAACAGTGTCAAATACAAGAAAATCTGCTTTTTCGTGTTATGAATATAAAAGGTTAATTTTTAATAGAGGGGATGTAAGTTTTATACAAAATAAATATACTCTAGGTAATTTTCACATGGAGGTATCACTGAAGATATTTTGATATTCTGAGATTCACAGGAAGATTTACAGTTTTACTTTGGCAATTTAGATTTTTAGCTTTTTCCCCTAGATATACCTAAAGGATTTCCTTCAGAAATATAGACAGTTTATAAATAAAGTTATAAGACCACAAATGTATCATTTAGTTGCATCTTGAGTTGCTATATTTCATTTCATCACTATAAACCATATTATAGTTTGTGCAATTGTTTTGACTCTCCAAATTCTAAAACTAAAAATGATAAGTCTGTATTCTGCACATACACACATGGAGTTTAAGAACATGCATGCATTTCTTTATGGGGAATTGGTAACTATAGTAACTAACCCAGCATTGATTTGCAGGTGATTATATTCTATGATCTTTTAACACTTTAGATGAGTTTAGTCCTGAGTGAGTGAACATGATTCATAATATTGGGCAGCTATTATACATTCATTTGACAAAAAAAGACAAAAATTTATCCCAGTTTTCCAACAGGAAGATATGAAGGATGGAGGCAATTGATTAGGGCAAATTTTGATGACTTGTAAGACACAAGACAATATAAACTATGAAATCGTGTTCGTTGACCAAGAAATAAAGTAAAATGCCTTGCCATACATCTAAGAGGGGAAAATAGCACCAACGTAATATTGTAGCATAATGTTAAAAATTCTTGTTGATAGTGGTTACATTTTACATCACTTTTTCCTCTAAATCATTGCACAAGAGTTTTATGTAAATTAATGTTTATAGTTTATTTTTAATAGGAATGAAAATTTACATATTTGAATGTCCCTACTTTTTTTCTTAAACTTAGATTAGATATGGCAATTTTCTTTTTGAAAGTTTGGGTCCTTTATTTTGTAACTTTAGGACATTTTTATTGAATGTCTCCTATGCATAAATAAACCATGGTTATTATATTTGAGACTTTACTAATTTAAAAGAAGTGATAATTTGTTCCTTTTAAATTACCTCTTCCTCAATTATGTTTTTTTTTAATTTCTAAGACTGAAATTACCTAACATACATAGAGAGAGATAATTATTTTTCTGGCATTTAAAGGGCAACAGGTTCAATACTTTTCCTGTGTCTGTTGTACAGTAGAGATTGTGTCCATGGTATCATTTTGTGAGTATAACAGTGGTGGAGACTGGATGGTGTCAGTGGTAGGTAGAAGAGCTGCTCACAGACAGATTACCTAACCACGTTAAATGATGCTAGATGATCGTGGACTACTGGGGAACGCTAGAGTTAGATCTAAATATAGAGCGGTGTAAAGCAATATATTTTTACAAGCCAAAGAGCTATAAAAATAATAATTCTAAGCGAAGGTAAAATACTACTCTCTTCTGATTCATTCACTCAATAAAATTTGTGGGTATGTACTTAACTATGTATCTAAGTGTTTCTTCATCCTGGCTATATAGTAAAGTTACCTGGGAACTTTTACAAATTATGTATATCTGGGTCCCAGACTACAACTGTTAGGGAATAATGCAAGGATGCATGTGGTGACAAGCCTACAGAGAGTATACACGTAGCCCTATAAAGTTATCTGGGTAATTCTAACATACAGTTGGAGTTGAGAATAACTGGTTTAGACTTTGAGATGCCTGATGTTAATGATACTATTTGAATATATGCTGGTTCTTTTTGTCTTGACTTTATTGATTTTTTTAAATTTCAGTTTAATATGAGAGTGAAAATGACTAGGTTACATTGTGTACATATCTAAGGTAAAGTTCAAATTGTAGTTGAGCCCTTCACCCAGGAAGGGTGCTGTATGCACTTACCTGTGCACATAAGGTGAGAGCTTACGGAGCCCCCACCTTCCCCAACCCCATTCTCTTTCCCTCCTCCCCCATCACACTTGAATGTACTTGAGTTTTTCTCTCCTGTGCGTGTGTAGTTTTCCTATTGGTTTCGTGTTAGTGTTAAGTACATTGGATTCTTGCTTTTCCATTCTCCTGATACTTTGCTAAGAAGAATGTTCTTTAACTCCATCCAGGTAAATACAAAGAAATGTAAAGTGTCCATCTTTTAGTGACTAAATAGTATTCCATGATATATATATATATATATATATATATATATATATCACAGTTTATTAATCCATTAATAGGTTGATGATGGCAATTGTGAATTGAGCTACAATAAACATCTTAGTCCTTGTGATAACATGATTTTTTTTTCTTCTGGGTAGATAGCTAGTAATGGGATAGTGGGATCAAATGGAAGGTTTACTTTTAGCTCTTTGAGAATTCTCCACACTTCTTTCCATAGGGGCTGTATTAGTTTGCAGTCCCACCAGCAGTGTGAAAGTGTTTTGCACTCTTTGAATATTTTGATAATAGAAAAGAATCATAAACATCTGATCCATTTAAGTTTCTTTATATAAATTATTGTATTTTTTTTTAAAGCCTGTGCTTTCCTGGGTGACACTTCCTAAAGCAAATAGTAAAGCTTTGTGTTCATTAGATTTTTAGAAGAAAATTTTCTCACTTTTAATTAGGCACATTCCTTTTGTACAATCTTCATCAGAGTAATTTTATATTTTCTGGAAGGGTAAATGCAAAAGGCACTGTAAAACTTGGTTTCCATTTGGGTAAAATGTTCATACTAAAGCTTTCTCTCAAGCTTATGAGACTGCATGAGGTTGTAAATACTAAGCTTAGTGAACTTTTTGAAGGTGTTTTGTTTTTGGTAACATTATCTTTATTATCTTTGACAATTAACCCTATATCTCATTTCATTAAAAATGGAGAAATTGCAAAATCTATTGCCATGTTTGGCTCATTTATTCAGTTGCCCAGGCTAGCAGCATTTCACTATTCCCTCCAAAACAAAAAACTAAAAAATGCTTGGAAATATGTCAGTAAAGATTAAGCTGTATTTTGTTTTAGAAATCCAAGCCAATGTACAATTTACATTATTAATTACCTGAGAGTTGAAAAATTCCTTTTGTTTTGCCATTTTTTTATTGTATGTTCATGATTTATTTTACCCATATTAACTCCTTGAATTCAGAGAAATGTATCTTGTTCATTTACATTACTTTCTCATTAATCACAATTAATCTATATTTTAACACCATTTTTTAGAGTTTTATTAATATTTATAAATGAAACAAATTATTAATTTTGTAGATTTATAGAAGACACCTTGAAGCTTATCATGAAGGCAGATAGTTATAATGATTCAACTTCTGAGTTTGAAACATTGTCTCAGCCATCCGTCACTACTCATATATGTCTCATCTTCACATACAATCAGGTAATGATTTGTTATTCTTTTTTATTTTTTGTTTGTGGCTCACAGAGCTAAATCTCATGATATAAAACAAAAATTCTGTACTCCTGTACTCTAATCCCCAATGATCTATCTTGCAAATATATGCCAACTCTTGTGAAAGAAAATGAACTGCACTGGAGTTTCTGTATAATTCAAAACAATCTGTTGACTTCAATTTGGCATTTTCCACTCAAAGAAATATTTAGTTTACATAGAGGTACTATTACACTAAAATATTACTCAAGATTTTCAGTCATAAGAAACTAAACTCAAAACAGCTTCAATAAAAGAGCATCTCATTGAAAGTTCTGATCAAAAAGTCCTGAGGTGACTCCGCTTGAGTTCATGTTCAAAACCTTGAACTAACTTATCAAAGAAGATGAAATGTTCTGATTGGCAAAATACGCTTAGTACTCTACTATGTTTTTAAGGTGGATAGGTGAATAAAGGTTAACTTTTTCCTTAAATATATGAAATATATTTCCCTAAGAAATTACCTGGGAAAAGTCCTGTTATTAGGTAGTAGGAAGAGATAATGGACAATAAGAGAATAAGCATTCTCCATCCCAATAGAGTTGTGCAAAAGCAAAAACAGAAACAGAAAGCAAACAATAATCTTCCAGCACTGAAATATTAACTTTATGAATTTAACTTACCATTTAATTTCTAGGGTAACATACTAAAGTCTGTTAGAAATCACTAGTGTCTTATTTTACCTGTAGAAGATTATATTAGCAGATTTCAACAATTCTATAAATCTCATGCATAGACTTAATGTTTCAAGTGGATTGGATCCAAATAATGATGTTACGTTTACAAAAACTAATGAATAGAAAGACAGAAGATTAGTGTATTTCATAAAGTCTGAAGTAAAACATTAGATATAATGGTGTTTTCTGCTATTTCTCTTTTTTTCTAATTTCTCAGTATATCTCCTATTCCTATCATTTCTCACTCTTTTTTTTTTTTGTCCTTCTATAATAGTGTTCTTTTCACTATTGCATTTGGAAAGGATCATTCAGTAGAAAATGTAAAATAGGCTTTTTAAAAGTAGCAGTTCATAATATGTGACTTGGAAATTATCCTTTTAAGTTGCTTCTGATTTTTCTAGTTAATTATGGTAAAATATTCTGTGTTAGTGGTAAAAAGCTATGACATCATGGTCTTATATTTTAAAAGATTTAGAAGTTAAGTCTTGCATGTAATGAATGATTTAAATAAATTTACTTTAATGAAGAAATTATTTAGAAAAATGTAGGAAAGATAAAGCTAGATGGATCACTTAAGGGAACATATCTAACTGTAGCAATGCTCTGAAGGACTCTTTAACATTGGACTTAAATGACAGTGACAGAAGAATTTTCTGAAAATTACTGAACTTACTCTTAATGAAAACTGTACAAAATGTAATTTGCTTATGTAACAACATAAAAATATAATATTCAATGTGTTCTAAAGGATATATAGTGGATTTAGTCTCTAGTTCCTCACCTCAAAGAAAGTACCATAATATTATTTCTTTAATAATGTGGTTAATAGAACAGTAACTGTATTGATCTTGTCTACATTTTCGGGGGACTTTCTCTTTTCTCATGACATTTTGTCTGAGGTGACATGCCTTTTTCAAGATTCAGGGCCCTTGTTACTCAAACTAAATGTTAACTTTAGTAATAACTATGTGACAGTATTTGTCTGTCACTCAAATCTAAGTAGTCTGTATTTAAAGGCATGGGGCGGGGGCTTCATTTGCTCTCTGGAATCAGAAGGTTTCTGCTAGTAACTGATTTGTGTGATATGTGTATGTACTTGAAGAGAGAAGTGTAAAAGTCCTTTTGGTAGCAGCAAGTCCAAGATGAAAGTGGTTCCTCCTCTTGTATAACACCATTAAACATCCCCTAAGCAATGTGTTTTGGAACAGTACTATTTAGTTATTCAGTATTCTAAATCTGCATGGGCTAATAACACTTTATGCCTTATTAATCATTCTGCACTTACTTTTCTCTTCTCCCTTGGGCCCTTTTTGAGGTATTTATCACAAATTATGTAGGAGGAAGAAGGTTAGAAGGTTAAAAAAAAGATCTGTATTTCTGGAGGGTCCTCCAATAGACTTCAATGGACTTCCTCCCATGAATCCCTTGAAATACTAACAAAAGTTAATAATTATGAACATTAAGACTCAGTTCACAGGTTCTTAAATGGTTATTAACCCATAAGATACTCCTTAGCAATAAGTCTTTTGTTCTAAGGCATAACTCTTTGAATTGATCATATATTGGTCAACTAGAAGGTGCCTTGTCTAAGCACACTAAGAAATCGGTTTTATCAACTCATTTTTTGGTTTAGTGCTTTATGCATTGATAATAATTATGATTTTGTCTCTTCTAGCCAAGAATTTCTCATTATATGTTGTACGAATGACACATTTTCTCTTTTAAGTTTTAAAGAAAGGAATTTCATTGCCTTAGAGATAAGCCTTGCCATATTTTTATCCTAATGTTGTGAATTTTCTTATTTTTTCATGCACTTTAATGTAGCTGTTTTGTGAATTACATTTTTTTTTACTATTTTATGATATTCTTAAGCTTTCACTGTAGTGTGAGCTTGTCTTGACCTCAACCAAAATTTTTTAGTATTCTTTTTCTTAAATCAAGCTATTCTTCTTGCTAACATGAGAATTACCACATGGAGCTTGCTAAAATGAATTCCCATATGAATATTTTTCTTCCTCTTAAAATCATATTACTTACACAGCACTCAACACTCGCTTAAGTGCTTCTCTCTCAGGCTCTGTCCCCATTTATTATTCATAATGTTCCCAGTTGTTAAAAGGATAAGACATGCTTGAGTTTGGGGATATGGTCCCATAGAAAAATGAAACCAAGTGTTCTGAATAATGAACTTAATAGACAAATCGGAATTAGAGTGTATTTTTCCTAAGGGATTGCATGACCCCAAATTATTTACCTTGTCTACCTTTAGTTTAAGTTATTTGAAATTCAAGTTCATTCAAATGTATCAAATAACTACTTTCCACCCAATAAAAAGGAAAACCAACTTCGTTTACCTACGTTCTGGATGATAATTCTATGAAATAGACTGAAAACTTAGAAAGAGTGATTTAGGCTATATCCACAAACATAAATTGTCAGTTTGTGGCTGAATCTAAAAATAAGTTCAAGTGATTGATTCATAACCATTTATAAGCAAGTGGAGGTATCTCATATAAAATAATCAATGTGCTTTTATGTATAAAACTATATTATATAAAAACTAAAGTTTAAAGCAAAATAGTAATATGTCACTTGTAGATTATTTTAGTTTTAGTTTTAAAGTATTTCACTGCCTAAAATTGCATATATGCGAGGTGTAGAATGCAATAATTTTATATATATGTACAATAGATGGAATCATCAGAGCTGTGTGACTTCATAAATTACATTACCTTGCCCTCTCTTTATTCACAGTTTAGGGCATAATAACCTGCCTATTTGATAATCAAAAGATAGAACATATGATGGAATTGTTTTGCAAAATCAAGTACTTTACAAATCTTAGTCATGATTACCTTTGGCTCAACTATTGTATTTATTAATATCTGTATACTTGAGACTAGTGCAAAAGGGCAAAAGTTATCTCCTATATATATTTTACTAATCTGTAATTCAGTCAGATTGAATCCTTCTTCACCTATGGAATAGCGGAGAGGATGAAATCCATCAGAATTTTTGGTGGGATCACACCTACGGTGCATCTTAGCAGGGTACTGGGGAAACTTATTAAATGTAGAGTATCAATGTCTTTATATAGTGATCAAGAAAATGCCATGAAGGCTAACTGTAACAGTACGATCAAAACATTTCTGAAT
>CAUYON010170476.1:0-20992 GCA_963573935.1 Arctocebus calabarensis
TCATCTTTAGAGAAAAATCTATTCATCTCTTTCCCCCATTGATGTATAGAATTGTTGGTTATTTAATTCAATTCATTGCTTAATTACTGTTTTCCTATGAATGATTATACTGTGGTTAATATGTTAGCATTGCAGTATTCCTAGATAGTTTTTTGTTTGTTGGGAGGTTGGGCTTTAGAGGGGGCAGAGTTAATACTTTGCATGAAATATCTTATCTTATAACAGTGAAATGGTTTTCTCTTTTGTCTTGTGATTTTTTTGAGGTGAAATCCAAGTTTTTGTGTGAGTAGTACTATTATACCTATCTTGAGTGTCTTGCTTGTACTGTATTACATCATATTTTTGTTTAATTCTTAATAAACTGTTCACTTGTTAAATTTAAAAATATATATATAATAAAATGAATAGGTCAATAATCATAAGAGAAATTATAAAGGTTATTAAATATTTTTTCAGAAAAAAACTGTCATTTTTATATTTAACCTAACATAAAACAATCTTATAATACATAGCCTTCTGTAAACTATAGCAAATGCTTTGAAACCACTTCCCCTCTTTTTAAATGAAGTTAGCACAACTCTGATATAAGAAAGTAGCAAAATGGTTAAATAATGTGATTATGGAACAGTTACTATTGAAGATACTTTCATACAATAGAGCAAACAAATTATAGCAGTCCATTAAACTATTTTTTAACTACATTTAAAAATAGCTTATATCTGGAAAAAATATTTTTACTAGTCAGAAGATAATTAGTGCATTAATCACAACAATAAGTATGACTAGAGTATTAACACAATCGCTACAGATGACCAAAGTTTTATATTGTATTTAGTGTTCATTCTTAAAATTATTTATTGAAAAGTTGAAAATAAAAAGTTTTTTGTTTTTTTTTTAGGGCCAGTCTTACTCTGTTGCCCTGCGTAGTGGGTAGCATTCTTCATGTTGTTAGGCTCCAGCAATCCTCCTGCCTCAGCCTCTCAAGAAGATGGGACTACAGGTGCCCACCACAATGCCCCGCTAATTTATTTTTTTATTTTTTTAGTGGAGATAGGGTCGTGCTCTTGCTCTAGCTGGTCTCGAACTCCTGAGTCAAGCAATCCACCTCCTCAGCCTCCCAGAGTGCTAGCATCATAGTCACGACAACACTCAGCTATAAAAGACCTTACTAAGCATAATTTTATTATCATAGTTAATAATAAGAAAAATACTATTTAAACAAGATAAACAGACTCACAGAATAAAGTTCTCAACAAATGCATACAAAAATAAAGCAAAGCCATTAAAAATTAGGAATGACCTTATGGGTATGTGTACTTAAATAATTGTAGATCCTGTAAGTATAGGACTATTTTAATAAAGTAATTCAACATTAAAAACAAAAAGTACTTTTCCTGTATTTATGGAATAAAACCCTACAATCACAGAAATCTTTCCTTATAAACTCTATTTGGTGTGTATTCCACTGGAACTGTGGTATATGATCTCTTTTTAACTTTAGTTTATAAGATCACTTTTTAAAAATTGTTTTTGTATTGTTTTTCTTGAATTTTCCTAAGAATTTTATTAGAAAGGTAAGAGAAAGCAAATCTTTCACAGTATTAATGAGGATAGTTGTATTACGGATAGGTAGAGGGTACTTTAATTACAGAGTTGTAGGTAATTTCAATATTTGAATCCTAAAATCAGTAACAGAATTTATAAAATGGAGCACCGGTAATAAAAGAGTAGATTAAAGATGAAAACCAGAGGGCAAGTTATAAAAAATAATAATAATAACAGGCTCTTGATGAAAAGAATTTTAAGTTTTGTTTCCTCAGCTCTGTTTTTCTATTGATCTAACTACATGAACATCTTTTCCAAAGTTGTTATCCAGGAATGTCTTTGACCTGACTTTGACCTGACAGCTGGCATAGGGACAACAAGCCATCTGCCACCCCGTAAGCCAAGCCATGGTCAAACTCCTCCAAGCCAACTAAAGAACTGATATTCTCATGTCCCAACTTTGAAACAATTTGCATTATTTTTTTGAGAAAACGAGTGGTTGTTCTTATGTTTACCCTAAATTACTTCAAAAGTATGTTATTTCTTATTATATAAGAAAATTTTATGGAAAGATTCACGACAGTGTGAAATAATTATGATCAGTTGTTTTCTTAGCCAATTCTTGGTTAATGAGCATGAGTGAAATTGTGAAACTCATAATTGGAAAATAATTTTTAAAAGAGTATCATTTTGTCAATATTAGAAATAAAATAAATTTAAGTGATCATTTATTTGTTCATGTTTTAAAAATCATTTTGAAAGAAATGCTTTATAAGGCATTTATTTGCACTAACTGAAAAACAGTTTTTAAGCCTGATGAGATTTAATGAGAAACTAGTATTATTAACATTTGTAAAGATCAATGACTATTTGATTTCATAACTTCTTATACTATCTAAGTCCAATAGATCATTCCAAGGTTGTAATTTCACTTCTTTCAATAAATAATACCAACTACTCTAAGATACATCTTAGCCATTCTAAGATAATCCTCAGTTATTTTTGTTTAAGTTAACTTAAGGAGGTTTTAAAAATGTATGTAACAAAACTCTGATCTCAGAATGGAAAGGGATCATACATTTTAAGGGAACTTATTTGACAATAAGCTTTACTAATATTTTCACTGTATTTCTATGATTTATACTACCATAAATATTGCAGGAAAAATATATGAAAACTGAATTGGACATGGCAAAAAAGAAACCTAATTCACAGCCTTAAGAAATGCCTCCTAAAACAACAAAAGGTAAATGATAAGCATAAATAACAATACTAGCTATTGTTAATATGCTATTGACAGGACGGTATTTTCTTACTTCTTTTTCAGCCTCTTCCATTCCAGCAAGTGCTGTAAAGCTAAGAACAGTCTCATCATTATTTGAGTCCCAGTCTTTCAATATCTATACACTATTGCTCTTAAAGTCTGAATTCTGCCATCCCTAATTAGCGTTCATGTCAGAAGCCCATGATGCACTATAGGTTATCACCATTGGGAGCAAGAATACCAGGAGGAAGAAGGGTGGAATCCTAGCAGCTCCCCTCAGTACAACTTAATGCTGCCAGGAAAAGGCAAAGCTAATGATGACTGGCTTGGGAGGATAAAGAGCTACGGATGAAGCAAGTCTCCACATGGGCTCAGACGTAGTTCTCTTGCTCAGAAAACAAACTCCACTTTGATACTTCAAGACATTATTTAAAAAACTCTCTCACATTAACGTTGTGGATAGTAAATGTGTAACTATAATAATCTGGAGCTTATATTTTAAAAGAAGAATAAAATAATGCAGTATACCTACAGAGCAAAATTTTACCTTAATAAATTTCTCATAAACCATGTTTATTTAGTTTTATGTTTTTCAGCAAAATTTAAATATACTCTGAGCTACTCTAGAAAATTTATTTTACTTTCTTTCTTCTCCTCTTTTGGTAGGCCTATTAAGCAAAAGCATTCGTTTTTGTGAATGATTCTCAGACACACAAAAGTCCTTTAATAACCTATGCAGGTATAATCATATCCTTAGCCACTGCAAACTAACTGTGTTTATCTTTTTCAGAAGAATAACTTCAGAGAATTCCATACTATATATATAAAAAAAGAAGTCTTTCTTGGCCATAATTACTACTCTAAGGAAAGTTACAGTTTTTGCTCTATAATTATAGAAAATCTGCTAAGATTTGGTAGGTGGGAAGAACTTTCTCCCTGCAAAGTAACATCTAATTAACTGAAATCATAGTGAATCCTACAGAAATAATGACTGTGTAGTACAACTGAACTCAACTTTCAAGAAAAAAGAGGCTAGAGTTTTACTAGTTGCGCTGTTCACCAACATTTCAGGAAAGGAACTTACTAGTGTTAAAGAAATGAGGGTGTAAAGGAAGCTTTGGCATAGTGAATACCATTCATACTAGTGTATAGGAAAATAAAGGCATATTCCTGTAAAAACTAGTATGCTATTAAACTCTTCCACTTGACTGAATTCTCAGTTTAGATGGCAGATCTTGGATTTTTACTGTATTTTTATGGTATTAGTATTTTGGCCATTCAGTTTTTCATTAGCTTAATTCACAAGTGAAAGAGTAGAAAGGAAAAAAAAAAAAAAGCTAAGGTTCAGATCAATCAAATGTACCATTTCTCTAAAGTTCCAGTAATAGGGTTGATGGGAAGAGTCTGTACCTATTAGCTAATCTCCAAATAGCATTTCATGTCTGAATCTATTATCCTTGTACATGAATAATAAAGATATTTTTCTTACATTCATTTCACAAATTGCACAACTTTTATATACATGTATTACTACTGTGCAAATGGGTGCTTTAAAAATGATGTCCTGTTGGTTCAGTGCCTGTGGCTCAATGGGCTAAGGCGCCAGCCATGTACACCTGAGCTGACGGGTTCGAATCCAACCCGGGTCGGCCAAACAACAATGATGGCTGCAACCAAAAAATGGCCAGGTGTTGTGGCGGGAGCCTGTAGTCGCAGCTACTTGGGAGGCGGAGGCAAGAGACTTGCTTGAGCCCAGGAATTGGAGGTTGCTGTGAGCTGTGATGCCACAGCACTCTATCCAGGGTGACAGCTTGAGGCTCTGTCTCAAAAAAAAAAAAAAAAAAGATGATGTCCTGTAATATTCTGAAGTTTAGAAGAAGTTAATTCTTAAATTTTCTGTATTTTAATGTTATACGTACTGTGCATTTTAAGGGAAATGGTGCTTTACTTACATTTCTGAGCATAAAATTTCTAGGTTTACTTGTAAGGGCAGAATCTAGTTCTAGATTCTTATCCAAATAAGAAAAACAAACAACAGCAACAAAAAAACAGTAGAAGAACAATTAGTAATCCAGACCTGACTGTACCTACTCTGGGTGAAGTACACACTTGATATTTGATTGCACAAAACTGATTGCCAATATCTCCATTGATATATGACTGAAAAGAATACATTATCTCCTTTCCTAACTTCCCTAACACTCTATGGCAATGCTAACACCTTTGGCTCTAAGGTTTTTACTTTAAGTTCTCATTTACATTTCTCAACAATTTTTTCACAACTAATCCATCCCCATGAGACCTCATGTCTGATTTGTCAACGTTGCCATCTCTTACCACTTTCCTACTGGTACAGTGACTCTTAAAATAGATGCTGTAAACAATCTCCTATTCAGTAGCACCCATAAATGAATCCTATCTCATTTGTTCAAATGTTCTGGACTCACTTCTTTGTTGAACTTTCTGAGAATAACGCATCCTTTCTTTCTTTTAGGTACGTGAATGGTGAATACAGGTTCTGAAGAAAATGAGGTATCTAACAAAACAAACCTCTGGATGGGTGAATAGAAGTACTGGAACCATAAACAAAGACTGAAAACTCAGGAGAAACAGGTCTGGTTAGTTCTGAATTAAAGAAGGAAGGTTGGTGCTCATTGTTTACCACTGGCCATCCATGTGGATATATGTCCAATAGGCAGTTACAAGTTTACCTCTGACTCTCAGATGAAGATCACAGCTAAAATTCAGATTGTATAATGGTATCGGTCCTCTTGTGATAACATCTTTAAAAATAAGAATGCTAAAGCCAAAATATTGCCTTTCCATGTATTTTGCCAGTAGTTAGACTGCAGAAAAATTCAGATTTCTCTATTCTTTTTTCTATACAAAATACAATATATGGTTATATAATAATAAAATAATCCTCAGCAAAATTATACTACAAACAATAAATGTTGGGAATAAAAATAATACAACAAAATATAAATATTTATGAATCTTCATTATAGCAATTTTCAAGCAAATTTAATGAAGAATGAGGGATACAAGCGTGTATGTGCATATGTAGTAAAAAATGAGGGTCTGTGTCACTTACAGAGACCTTAAAATTTTTTTAATTACACCTAATTTTATGTAAATCTCACAGCTTTATTTCTTTACTCTTTCCTCCTCTTACTTCCACCATCAGTTTTATGTGGTAGCTAGCTCATCTAGATGTCTATAAAAATATGAGAAGTAAGATGCATTTGAAATAAAATGCATTAAGCTACCAGTGCAAGAATAAAAGGGAGCCATGTAGAGCTGGCACAATCTCTGAAACAAAAGAACAAATGTGTGAGATGTTTGGTTGTCTTTGAACAAGCCGGTTGCAGCAACGGGGTCAAAGGAGACTTTAAAATTGAATAAGTCACTATATCTTACTGTTTACATTTAAGAAGTATAATTGTACATCTACAATATCTTCCTTAAATTATTATTATTTTCTTTTTCTTTGAGACAGTCTCACTATGTTGCCCTCAGCAGACTGCCTTGGCGTCATAGCTCACAGCAACCTCAAACTCTCCGGCTTAAGTGACTCTCTTGCTTCAGCCTCCCAAGTAGCTGGGACTACAGGTGCCCACCAGGTTGCCCGGCTATTTGTTTGTTGCAGTTGTCATGCTCTTTAGCTGGCCCAGCCTGGGTTTGAACCCGCCAGACTGGATGTATGTGGCCAGTGCCCTACCCACTGAGCCACGGGCGCTGCCTTCTTTAAATTATTTTGATCTTATTTCCTCAATGCTTATTTAAAAAGTTTAGAATTGGTGCAGAAGTTGCTAAGAATGAAAATGCTTTTCTTACATTTTTTTTCTTAGTGAAACTGCAGTATCTGGGTTTCCACGCCCAAATGCCACACAACTCTCTAAGAACTACTTGCTTTACCGTCCTTCTGTGACAATGGAGAGAGAAGAGGCAGAGTGAAACTGTATTGTAGTGGCAGATTTGAAGCCCTAGAAAACTGCTTTTACTGATATTACGGAAGAAGCTCTAAGAACCATCCAGGGGACGATCTGGTCACTTCTCTCCTTTATACTGTGAACTTTTCCATTGTCCTTTGCTTCCAGATAAGCCTTCTGTATCTGTGTGTGATGACAACAAAGCTTTACAAGCTTAAGCTCGTAAGTTGGATACTGTAGTGCACAACCTTTCACAGAGTGCCAGGAAAGTAAAAATAAGACTAAGTTGCAGTCGCAAGCACATTTGTTAAATTTATTGAGCAACTGGGGAGAAGAAACTCTCCTCAAGAGTAAATGCTTTTCGGAAATAGTAACCAATGCATAGTCATTTGCATGCTAAAGTGCTACTAGTCAACAAAAGAAAGAACAGGTATACTGGCATTTAAATTTCAGCAATCTTTTGATGGACAAAAATCAATTATAATACAGGAGCAGCTCAGTGCGAAGCACTCAACATATTTAGACAGAAGTGAAAAAAAATTTATTGAAAACCAAGAACTTAGAGGGGAAAAAATAGGCATTTCTTATGTGATCTTAAATAAATATTCGATCACATGAGGTTCCCCCTAGCTAATTGATTGATAGCAGGGAGGACAACAGAAACAGATTAGAAACTGAAGTTATGGTGTGTTTTATTCTTTAAAATCTCTCTAGCTGGATCAGAATTTGTATTTTTCTTAATATTTCTGACAGTTAGGAACTTACATTTTAATAAGTTTTATTTTTGAATCTAATCTCTATGTGATGAACGAAATCACAAAGGAAAACATTCTGGTTGATATTTTCAGAACAATTAATAATGATAAACACAGCAGCAAGGGAATTTCACCAGCAGTTGAACTTGAAATTTAAAAACCAGAAAGGCAATATGGGAAATCACAAACAGTGTTAAAAACAGTAGACTTGAACTTTAGGTGTAGACCTGTAGATAAAGATCCACAAATCCCCATTTTGAATACAACAAATCTTGTTTCAAGACTAAAAAACCATTAAACATAAAAAATAAATGTTTAATATTTCCTAAAATAAATTTACTCATGATATGATATAACATTATACTGTCCCTACTTAATGTATTGGGTCTAGGTCATGATATTGATGTAAAATAGAAAACATTTGTGAAGAGTTCCAATTCTTAATTACAGAAAAAAATGATATAAGCTCCAATACTATTCTGATTACCCAGGAGTATTCGAATCTATGGTTTAAAGAGGTTGAAAGAAATCTGAGAGCTAGGCTTGGCGCCTGTAGCTCAGCAGGCAAAGGCGCCAGCCACGTACACCTGAGCTGGCGGGTTCGAATCCAGCCCAGGCCCGCCAAACAACAATGACGGCTGCAACCAAAAAAAAAAAAAAAAAAAAAAAAAATGGCCAGGCGTGTGGCGGGCACCTGTAGTCCCAGCTGTTTGGGAGGCAGAGGCAGGAGACTCACTTGAGCCCAGGAATTGGAGGTTGCTGTGAGCTGTGAAGCCACAGCACTCTATCCAGGGTGACAGGTTGAGGCTCTGTCCCAAAAAAAAAAAAAAAATATATATATATATATATATATATAAGAAATCTGAGAGCTAAATTTGGGAGGGAAGAAACTAGAGACCTCTCCTTTTCCAGCAAGAATAGCTTAAATACTGGTTTCTGTAGAAGGGAATGTTTACACGTTTGGGGACTCTTCCAGAGGGCATCACAGTGTCACAGCACATGTGCAACTACTGCATGAGAAACATTGCTTTAAGTACACAACTCTCAATCAAGGTGCAATTTGTGTCCTAAATTATAACCTTTGGGCTTTTCTGCAATAGACTTCTAGAACTTTCATTTGATAGTATCAATTGCTCACATTTGAAACCCTGGTACTGCCCTTTCCAGCTTTGTGCAACCATGACGGAGTTATTTGGGCAGTCCAGACATCAGCTTTCCAACTTGTAAAATGAAACAAATAATGGTATCTACCTCAAAAGGGGATTATGACAATAAATGAATAAATGGGCAGGGCTTTGAACTGTGGCACATCATATGCAGTAAACGTGTGCTATTATTTTTTTGTAATGGACCATATTCCTGCATTCATAGTGGATGAAGCTGAGAAACAGATCAATACATTAGCTCCAGTCATCATGGTCTTCTTTCAATTTTGCAAATTTGCCAGTATCTTTCCTGCTTTAGGTCCTTGCATATGCTGTTCTCTCTACCTAGAACATTTCTTTATCCATTTTTCACCTTGCTACTTTTTTCTCAAACTTTGGGTCTCAGCTGCCTATTCCTCTCTTGTGAGTCCTGACCTGTCCTCTCATTCTTGGCTTAAGTAAAACTCAGGTGCACCCTGTAAATGAGACATCACACCATTTGCTTTTCTCTTATATCCTAATCACAAATTGTGTGTGTGTGCATTCTTTATATGAATGAATAAAATGCTTGGCATTTTTTAAGTCTTATAAAGGCAGAGAGAAGATATCTATTTTGTTCATCAAGTATAACTTTTAGCAAAATGTCTAGTATATCATCTTCATTTAATACATGTATATCAAATAAAAGAATGAATGGATAAAATAAAATGAAAGAATGATTGAAATTCATGAGAAATAGAGCTGATCACGATTAGCTTGAGGATAACAATGAATTCCAGAATACCTCACAATTTTTTTTAGACTACATCATAAAAATGGTGGACAAGAAGCATAAGGGAACTTCTCTTTGTGTCGCCTTTACATAATTAGAGACTTTGGAACAAAAGTCATTATTCATAACATAGGCAGAATTTCCTCTGAGATTTTCCAAGAGAGAAAAAAGATAAAATAGCCGTAACAGTAATCAGAGAACATAACCTCTCCAAAAAATATCAATGAAGTAGCAGTAAATTACAGCAAGCATTAACACTTACATAAAGTACATAATCTCCTCAGATCTGTTCTCTTGATTGAGGAAACTCTGTGATCAGAATGCTAAGAAACAGATTTTTTTTTTCAGCTAAAATATATGAAATCAAGTGCCTTATTTTGTCCTTTTAGGAAATAATAGAATCTTTCAGAAACTGGTAGATTGTCATACTCTAAAATATAAATGATCTATTTATTAAAATATAAATTTAGTGACTATTTCATAGTTGATCTTACATCTTAGTTACACAAAGTAATGATCTGAAGAGTGGTTCTCAATCATGATTACTGATCCAAATTACCCTTAGAACTTTAGAAAATGAAGATGTTCAAGGGACAAATTCCAGAAACACTGCTGTAAATGGTATTAAGTATGTTTAGAGTAGCAGTACATTTATTAATTCTTTATGGTTGGCTCTGATATGATGCTAAAATTAAATACCAGTTGTTTATAGATCGATGTAAAATTGTTTATGATAGAGAAAAATATCTGAATTCCTCTAATGAAAAAACACTGTGTAATTAAGCAAGATTGAGAAATTATATGGGTAATCTTAATCACCTGCTTTGTTTGCATTAAATAATTATAATAACCTGAAAACTTGAAAAATATTTAAATATAGTCATTTGAAGGCTCTGTACTTCTTCTAATCTCCCATTTAATTAAATGCCATTTATTTGATTTAATTTGACAAATATTTATTGAGACCTTGCTATGCCCAAGGCACTTCACTCTGACATTGAGAAATCAAAAAACTATAAAATTAGATTATTAGCCTTGTGCATCTTCATGTCAAATGGAGACACAGACATGAACACATTTTTTTTAATTAAAAAAAGAAACAATGCCTCATAAGTGCTATGATGGAATATTATGATTTATGGACACCTCCGAATCTCCGACACACACACAACTAAATAGGGAGATGACAGAATTTCATGGAGTGAGTAGCATTTGATATGGATTTGGAAAGATAGATGGGAGTTTTACAGGGAATAGAAAGCATGGAGCATATGGAGCAAAGATTTAGAGCCATAAAATAAATGATGTGTTTGGGAGTTTGGCTGGATTGGGGAGAACACAGAAAGGAGTGCAGGGCCAGATTTCTGAGGATTACAGAGGTCCTTCGAACAGCACTGTTCCCTCTGTGAGCACTGTAAAGGCATTTATAGTGTCAAAGAGAAGGGTCAAATTCTGTTCTTCTGAGGCATGTTGAGAGATGTTTGGAAAAATAATGCACACATGAGATAAACACTAGCATAATATTTTAATCATGTGTAGAACTGACAAGTACTATAATATGTCAGGAACTGAGAGAAACATATTGCAGAGAAAGGAAATAGAGTTTATGTAATTATGGTAGTGGGCTAACTGGTTATTCCAATTCAATTAAAACACAGGGTTTCTGAAAGGGAAAAAATGGGAAATGAAGATAGAAAGATGGGGGAGGACATTTTGTGCAAGAACGTGAACACCAATATTAAAATTCAGGGGCTGTTTAATAGTCCATATGCATTTTATAATGATTTGTATAACAGGGAAGCAGGAAAATGATAGAATTAGATCTTTATTATTGTTCTTGGTGTCCTGGTTCAAGGAATTACCATCTGCCTGGACAAGCATTAGATTTTGATAGTAGGACTGGCGTGCACTGAGGTGGCTATGGACAAAAGAGATGGTTACGTCGTTACCCCAACAGTCTTAGCAGAAGACAATGTGATTCAGGACACGGTGGTAGATGGACCAGGGACAGAATGTCTCAGTGTTCTATGAGAACATTTTGACCGAAAAATAGGGGTGAGTTGGTGGGTATGGGAGATATCTTTGAAAAGAAAGATAGATACAAAATTCAAGTAGAGAAAGAACTTGAAAGTTTGGACATGGTACATAGGGAATAATAAGTATTCTCTAAGGTACTTAGGAAGGGCGTGATTAAAACGTCTCATGACTTTCGTTATGGACAGCTCATGACTGTCAGCTTTGTTTCCTTACCTGCCTTTAACCCGAGACATTCCATTTTGACATACCTACAGACATCCTTCCCTTGTTGTCACTAAAAGCCCAAAAATATAATTTTTTTTGTCTTAATTTGCCACTGTAGATCAAATTTAGAAATTTTATAAATGCTAAATGTTTGTAGCCATTTTTTCTGGACATTAATCTCACATTTTTACTACCTTGGGATTCAGAATACAGGAATTGATAAGATTACTCCGTAGGCAAAAAGTACTAACTAAATAATATGCACGCATAAGAGCTTTTTGTTTACCCTAAAATTAAAATACCCTTTTGCAAATGGCATAGTACACATAAGTGAACATTACAGTGTGAGCTAATTGAAATATGAATAATTACAAGAGGGATAAAAACACCTAGTTTCCCAATATTAATTTAATTCTTTTGGTGGTAAAAATATTTCTGCCTTAAAAAGCATGTGTCATTTGATTTTATTAGGGAAATTAGTAAAGTAAAAGTGACTTTCCAAGATGAAAACAATGAAATTGAAAGGCAGGTCAAAATATAATGATAATAAAATAATCTTGAAAAATGAATGTCACATGAGGTAGCGCCTGTGGCTCAAGGAGTATGACACCGGCCCCATATATCAGGGGTGGCAGGTTCAAGCCCAGCCCCAGCCAAAACTGCAAAAAAAAAAAAAAAAATGAATGTCATACCCTCAAAACTTATTTGCAGGAAATGAAAATAGAAGTAAAGTTCATGTTTGGCTCCTGACTTAACTATACCTTTATAGATGCATGTCCATGCTATTTTCAAATCTTGCCATTGATGGTTCTTCAATAGTAACTAATTTTGTAGAAATGAAAAGATTTCCAGTAATATATGAAGCTGTATTGTTAATCAAACATAAACAGCCCAAACATTAATATAATTTACATCATTAAAGACTAACAAAACTGTGACTCATTAACATTGACTCATCTGTTATATAGTAATTGCTAAATAACTGTAAAATACATTACATTCTGTTGATTCCTAAATAACTGTAAAATACATTACATTCTGTTGATTCCTTTACCAATTACAATGTTCTTTTCTTTCCACTTCCATGTTTATCTACATTTATCTAAAGTTAATGGAAAAACCAAATGCTTACCAAAATGGTGGTAACGATCAAAGAACGATTGGATAAGGAATCTGTGATGTTGGCTGGCTTTCCCTTTTGACTTTCTGTCATGTTGAGGCCACTGGCTGGATCCCAAGTTCCAATCTATAAAATAGCATATGCACTTTGTAAATTGTCCATCAGACACCTGGGAGAGAGTACTGCAAGAGAAAGTTAAGACTGTTAACACTTATTATTCACCTCTGCTGCATTCTCGGCTGTTGTTAAAGCAAAGGCTGGTTGTTTTAAGCCTGATTCACTGCTCTGTGAAGTGTGTCCAGTGAAGTGTAACATTAAAGAACAAAATGATCCACCGCATTTCTACAGTCAGTGTGGGAGCTTAATTTTCCATTCAAGCTTTCATTCACCAAGATAAACCACATTTGATGATACCTTGATAGCTGGCTAGAAACTCATTAATAGGGCATATCTTTTTCTATAATGGATCTATCTCATCCTTTCATTATAAAGATAACACGCCGTATTATATGAACAAAGCTAAAAGGCAGAACAAAACCTGCGGATCCAGAATAAATTGATGGGTAAAGGAAGGCTTAAGGGAGGTATTGCCCAGTGGAGTAAAACCATATCCAGATTATCTTTCGGGGGCATTAAAGAACACACTTTTGTACCTTTGAAAATACTCCCAGGAAAGGGCACGATGGCACAATCTCATCTAGATAATCATTCCAATTTTTCTATCTGTATTGTCTTTAATATGAATTGTAATGTAGCTAACACCTTCTGATAGTTAGGTCATATACTCCCAGTGTTTAAACATCTTTTTTTCTTTTTTTTTATTGTTGGGGATTCATTGAGGGTACAAGAAACCATGTTACACTGGTTGTATTTGTTGGGTAAAGTCCCTCTTACAATCCTGTTTTGTCCCCAAAAGGTGTGGCACACACCAAGACCATCTTACACCATTGAACACAACCTATGTGATGCTGCAGCAGACCTTTGAAAGCCGTGCATAAGCTCAGAACGCCACAGAATGCACAGCCGGGCTGGTTTCTTGGCTCCCACACCCTGGTACTGCTCTGTGTGGATAGCAATGGTCATCACCGAGGGAGAACAGAGGCGAAAGAAGCCGTAGAGTCAGTAATTCTTTTTCCTCGCCCTTCTGAACCCAGGAGGCAACAATATGAAATTTGTCTTCCCTCATCAATTATCTAAGTTATTTTTCTCAGAGGAAAGGAAAACTATTAATTTACTTTTAAAACAAACTTTTGTATATAGATTAGATTATTGTTTTAAATTACTTTGATTTAGCAGGCATTATTCGTTCTGGTCTGTGTAAACATGTTAACAAGGGTCTTACCTGCATAACCTTGTTCATACAAGATCTTTTATTTTATAAGTATTATACCAACTCTTTTAGACCCCCTTTTTTCACTGAAATGGCTTTCCCAGAAACCTCTGAAGACATTTATTTCTCTTTAATTGAAGAAATACAATAGAAATATTAGTAATATATGATACTAATAGAAATGATAATAGAAATATTGGTAATAATAAAAATATTAATGATATAAATATATAGTAATATAAAAATAATAATTGAAATATTAGTAATATAAAATACTAGGAACTTATGTTGTGCATAAGAGTAGATATGTCATTCTACTAGTTACACTACATATGAACATGAACTTATGTGTTTTTTCAATTTTGCATTTAACTAAGGGATTCATATTAATGTCTTTTTAAGCAAGGCCTAAAAAAAAATCTCTTGCCATATTTTTCAATATTGAGTTAAATTTTCTTCCTACCATTAAACTCGGTATATTCCATATGTTTGTGTAATAAAGGAAAAACTCAAATAACTCAGTGGGAGGAAAAAGCAGTTTGACTTAGTATTTGTTCAAAACTAAATTACAGGGCAGTGCCTGTGGCTCATCGAGTAGGTTGCTGGCCCCATATACTGAAAGTGGAGGGTTCAAACCCAGCCTCGGCCGAACTGCAAAATAGAAAAACAGCCAGGCGTTGTGGTGGGCCCCTGTATTCCCAGCTACTTGGGAGGCTGAGGCAAGAGAATCGCCTGAGTCCAGGAGTTGGAGGTTGCTCTGAGCTGTATGACTCAGCTAGAGTCTCTAGAGTCTCTAGAGTCTCTAGAGACATAGAGACTCTATGTCTCTCTACAGAGGGCAATAAAGTGAGACTCTGTCTCTACAAAAAACAAACAAACAAAAAAAACCAACTAAATACTAAATTACACACTGGCCAATTACATTTCTTTATATTTTAACTATGATTACAAGATTTCATAAAAACAGAGTTTAAGGGTGGCTCAAAGGAATAGGGCACCAGCCTCATATGCCAGAAGTGGCGGGTTCAAACCCACCCCTAGCCAAAAAGTGGCAAGAAAACAAACAAACAAACAAACAAAAAAACCAAACAAACAACAAAAAAAGTTTAAATCCAATTCAGTTTCAATATTTAAAGGCTTCAGAGGCCAGGCAGATAATATCAATGTAAAAAATGATGGGGAATAAGGTAGCAGGTAAGAATTGCCTTGCAAAAGTGTGTGATATTTAAATCTCACAAAATTCAAGGCAGAGTAGCAAATAGGGGCCAGTCCCAACCAAGGGAGGAGGTGCTTCGTTCAAATGTCCAGAACGGCAGCATGAAGGCTAGTAGAGTCCCTGCTGGGAGCCTGGATGAAGAGCAATGGAGAGATGGTGTCACCAGCAGGTGCTGACCCCTAGAAGTGTTTCAAATTCAAAATCATTAAAAAACACTCTCTAGGCTAAACAAGACACATCTGCAGATTGCATTTAGCAGTGACTACCACTTTGCTGTCCTGGTCTATAATTAATACCTGTCACACGTTTCTTCCCTTAGATTTTATTTCTTTTCCTTTTTCTCCATTAGCTAAAGAGTTAGGTCTCAGAGACATGTAATTCTACCAGCTAAAGCATTGGCAAACATCATTTGCCTGGTCTACTTAATGACGCCCTCATGCTTGATCAATACACTTTTAGCTTTTTAACTAATACAAAGTATTTCCCATTTTACTTACTGACACCTTCTATGACTACTATTATACAAAATAATTGAGCTCAATGTTCACTCACTCATTTTATCATCTAAACGTGGTTATCTCATTTCATTCAGTCACTTTCCTACTACTATTTAGAATTCTGACCCTAAAGCAAGTTATATGAATCCATAATTTCCTATTATTACAAGTATTAGTTATCTCCTTTTATAAATCTCAGATTTTTTAGTATAATATTGTTTTAGAAATTTTATTGGCTTTAAAATTTTGAACCAAGTAAAATTTTGTATATTTGCAGATCATAGGATTTTCTAGATTGTAGACTGTGTAATTCACAACCTTCTTCCACTGAGATGTCACCACTATTTTTGTTGTATTTCATTTCATTTTATTTTAATGGAAAAAAAACAATAGACTAAATGAGAATAATCTCTTCTGTTCCTCTTTTGGAACAATTATTTTATTTTGTGATTTAATCAAGTAATTTAAGTACTTTTTTTCAGTTGCAAAATGAAACTAAGATATTTAAGCACTGTTGAGTTTACAGAATTGTTTTATGTGCTGTGACTCTATGCCTTTGTTTGCCTTGTCTTCATGGTGTAAATATCCATAATCCTCTCTTATAAAAGAAAAAGAATAATAAATTGGAAGATCATTCTAATTATAAAGATTAAATTAGGTATGAAATATAAGTGTTCTTCAAGAACTGTGGAAAATTCTAGCTTTGTTTATTTTTATTTTATTTCATGCTCTCATTGGCTCTTAAATTTACTTTTCTACTCATAAAAAGAATGCATGTTTGTTGTCATCAAACTATAAAATACACACAAAGTATAATAAAGATGATCAACTTAAACTTTGAACCTATGCATATACCCAAAGTCAAGCATAGTTAACACTTCAATGCACTTCCTTTTAATCCCTTATCTTTCTATATATTTTTCTCACATACTTTCCTTCATAGCCATATTAACGGAAGGGGTACTAGACTGCCTGGATCCAATTACCTGTCCCCACTTACCACTGGGTGGCTTGGGCAATTTACTTCTCTGTGCCTCAATTTCCTCACTGTGAATAGGAAATATTATCCATGTTAAAGAGTTATTGTTGGGATTAGATGAAAAAGAATTCAATATCATGTGGTTATAAGTATGCTACAATCATTCTGACAATAAATAACTCTATCCTGTTTATACATTACTTTATTTTCTCCTTTCAATGAAAAATTAGCCAAATCCATAATTTTAATGGCTATATCTAAGGAACATCATAGGAACATATCATGATTCAACTACCATTGTTATAAGGTCTGAGTAAGCACACTTGTTTATAAATATTTGCTTGTGCATTTTGCTATTTTAAAAACAGACTTCTAGAATTAGAATTACGTTTTTTTTTATTTTTTACCAGAGTCAAACTGAGATAGCTAGAATACAGACACAAATAATTTGAGTTGTTAAGAGTTTAACTACATATTTTCAAATAGTTTTCCAAAATTATTATTCTATTTACCTTCTCCTTTGCTGTCATGGTAGCTGCCAAAGGTATAAGACAACTGTCTAAAAATTTAACTTTTATTTTTAATGGTTTGAATTATATGATTAGATATTATTATAAAGGTTTATGACTATCATGTCTTTATTTTTAGGTAGCAGTTTTATTGATAGAAAATAGCTATTTTTATTCCAATTAATTCTTTAAACCTAAACTTTCAATATATATTATTAATCATACTGAGCTTCTGTGATTTATTTATTTGCATTTGCTGATATCATATCTGCATTTTCACTTTCAACGTATTTCTTATTTTATAAGTTTCTTCATAAGCAGCTCTTCAGTGGATTTTGTTTTAATGTCCTGCCTTTTTTTCTCCCTGAATCTTGTATTTAATATTCCTCTTGTCATATTATTAGGTCTTCACTATTTCATTTCTCCTCCTGGGGGTTTTGGCAGTTTTTCCTGTGGTAATTCGGAAGATGAGGTACATTGGAGTCTTCCGATGGCTATTGTCAACTTGTTCTTACTTTTACTATCCCGTTCTAAAACCAATATTGAGCCTTAAAAATTGAAATGACATCTACTCCTTGGAATTCTCTATGCTTCGATCCTTTTTGCTACCAGACACACACACAGATTCACAGTTTTAGTTCACTGAATATAGGGTTGCAATCACGGTCTCTCCATTTTGCTTCTTATATTATGGATCACCTCTCTTCAAGGAAATAATTGCAATTTTCTTTCTTTTTTTTTTTTTTTTTTTGCAGTTTTTGGCCAGGGCTGGGTTTGAACCCACCACCTCGGCATATGGGGCTGGCGTCCTACTCCTATTATGCCCAATAATTGCAATTTTTGATACAATTTTAAAGCCCATTTTTAAATCTATGTTCTTAACTGTATCTGATGTCTACCATATCTAGCCTCAGGTTCCTCTTTGTTGAGTATTCGTTTTTCACTTATCATTGTTCTTATACAAGACTATTCATAAAGGATAACTATGTGACATACTTTTATCTGCTTGCAGATTTGAAGGTATTTTTGTTGCTTTCTTATATAAAGAAATCTTAGTGAAATAAAGATGTGCTATGTCACCGTCTTCTTCCTTCAGAACTCTTTTTTTCCCCTAATGTTAATGTTACTGAGAAAGACTGAGAGCAGTTTCATGTGTATTTCTTTAATGGTAAATATTTCTTCTTAAAAGCTTCTAAAAGTATCTATTTGAAAGATTTAAATCTCAATCAGAACATAGATTTACCTTGATATGCATGTTTATATATGTACATATAGGCACAGACAAATATGCATGTTTCTATCTATACAGTATATATACTGTGTCCATGAGGTTCATGTGCAATTTAAAATAGTTTAAAAATAGTAAATTGCACATGAATTTTATGCACACCTGGTATATGTATATGAACACATAGCATGCATGTATTTGTTATATACACCTAAGTGTGTGTGTGTGTGTGTGTGTGTGTGTGTATACATGTACCTATATATGGAGACAGAGGGTAAAGCAAGAGTGAATGGCCATTTTTTATTAAATTTTCCATATATATATATATATAATGCATTGCTCCATTTTCTGAATGTAGATTCTGTTGCATTTTCCAGAATTATTTGGTCATTATGTTTCTACACATGTATTTATTACATGAAATTATTACATGAAATTTATTTTTCCCTTTTTACTGTCTTATGTGTACATTTTTTCTTAAAAACATGGGTAAAGTAATTTCTCCCTTGTGCACCAATGGATGGCTTCTCACTGTGCTTTGAAATGGAAGAACTTAGAAATGTTTTCACTGCAGTAAGGGTCGCATCACATTTAAATTGTCTTCCTATGTTTCCACAAGTAAAACTTGAATTCCCCCATGGGTAAAGACTTTTGCTTACTATTCTTAAGGCCTTTGAATATAGGAAATCCTAGGGGCATTATATGTGACATCTTTGAATATATTGTTTATATAAAGAAATAGCTGTGTCATTTACCTTATCTCAGAAATGCCACTGATGTGTTGGTTTGAGTTAAGATTATATTTTATTTACATTTATCTTACCCTCCTGCGTTAGATTCTAAGTCCCTTGAAGATAGAAAACATATCACCAATCTCTGAATTATATAATAAACACTCAATAAATACTTATTTTAAATAGAATAATTGAATATATTATTACATATAACAACTTATATTATTTTAGATTGAGTTTCCAATGTCTTTCGTTCATTCATTCCTTCATTTGGTAAATATTGAACATATCCTATGTGTCTGTTATTGTATATACATATATTTTGTTTTTCTTGTTTTGTTTTTCATGTGTTATTCTTAATGCTTTGATCAAGCTCTATTTCACTATCATATTTAATGTTTGAGAACTTTATGCTACATACCATTATACGTATTTTGAAATTATCTTAGCTATATTTACTATGTCCCTTGGTATTTTATACTATTATGTCTCAGGAATGTTTAAATTCTTCATATGATTTTGTTTGTAATTATATTTTCTCATTGGTTTCTTTGTTATATTTTTTCTAGTTAGAAATAAAACTTTGCTTTAAATTATTTTAAAATTATTTATTTATTAATAATTTGATGCTTGATTTATTTATTTATTTTTGTTGATAGTTTTATCAGTATAAACTCTCTTGTTTTATAACTGATGTTGCTACTGTATGTCCAAAGAACATTTCTGTTTCTTTCGTTGAGCTACATGATTATTTACTTGTATGCCTAGCACGTTATTATTTCTTCTAAAGGTTCATATTATCTCAGTTTTATAAAAGTACACTCAGTGAGACATGTTTCTTATTTTCTATGGAATTTGCATTCAACTCTCTTGACAAATATGCCAGAAACTTTCTCAAGTATAAACAAAATAAACATGCCCAGCTAGTCCTAAATGAAGTCAAGCTTACTTTAAGTTAGTAAGTTAGTTACTTAAGTTAATAAACAATGTACATTCTCTACTAAAAAATAGTTATCACAGTGCAATGGAATCTATCAAAATTCTCTTTACACTGTCTTATTGACACTTATTAACCAAATATCCACAAGATGTTGGTGGATAGAAAAAAAAAAATACAGTCTTCCATTATAAAACAGTGTAAGGAAAAAAAGGAAAAAAAAGTTCTTTGGTTCCGACAAAGTACCTTGTTCCGACTTAGTATCAGGAAAATATATTGGTTTGAAACAAGGAGCATAAGCAGCCCTTCTCCAAAGACAGCCTGTGTGATGATAATGAATAACCAACAGGGCATCATTTCAAAACAATCTTAGCACAGTGCAAAGTCTCTATCACTGTATAAGTTGGCTTTAAAAAAATTCTCAGTAATGAGTTGCCCCAACCATGTGACTCAGACAATACAGTTTTCCTTGAAGAATATTAACTATATTCCTCTTAGAAGAAACGACATGCCTGATAATACTGTTGGAGGAAATAAGAAAGGAATTTACATTAAATGTTGATTTACATTGGGAAGATATTTCCTTCGATAAACTGAATATACACTAGTAGACTATTTATTTCTTTATTAATTCAATTCACATACCCAATCTTTTTTTTTTTTTATAATTTTATTGAATCATAATTCTGTACATTGGTGCAATCATAGGGCATGATTCATATACATTCAGAAATGTTTTCATCGTACTGTTACAGATAGCCTTCATGGCATTTTCTTGATCACTATAT
>CAUYON010170477.1:0-2500 GCA_963573935.1 Arctocebus calabarensis
AGCCAGGATTTTTTGTTTTTTTTTAATAGTCTAATTATGTTGGTAGAGTGCTGTGGTGTCACAGCTCACAACAACCTCAGACTCTGGGGCTTAAGTAATTCTCTTGCCTCAGCCTCCCAAGTAGCTGGGACTACAGGCCCACCACAATGTCCAGCTTTTGTTTTTGAGACAGAGTTTCACTTTGTCACCCTCGGTGGAGTGCCATGTCCATCATAGCTCACAGCAACCTCAAACTCTTGGGCTCAAGCGATTTTCTTGCCTCAGCCTTCCAAGTAGCTAGTACTACAGGCACTCTCTACAATGCCCAGTTATTTTTTTATAGCTATGAGGTCTTGCTCTGGCTCAGGCTGGTCTTGAACCTGTGAGCTCAGGCAATCCACACACCTCAGCCTCCCAAGTGATGGGATTACAGTATGCCTGGCCAGTGTTGGGATCTTAAGGCTCACAAGAATCCTTCAGGGGAGGCTTGGCGCCTGTGGCTCAATGGGCTAAGGCGCCAGCCACGTTCACCTGAGCTGGAGGGTTTGAATCCCCCCTAAACAACAATGATGACTGCAACGAAAAAATGGCCGGGTATTGTGGTGGGCGCTTGTAGTCCCAGCTACTTGGGAGGTGGAGGCAGGAGACTTGCTTGAGCACAGGAATTGAAGGTTGCTGTGATGCCACGGCAGTCTATCCAGGGTGACAGCTTGAGGCTCTGTCTCAAAAAAAAAAAAAAAGAATCCTTCAGGGGCAGATTTCACAGTGCTCTCTGACTCTAGTTCCCATGGGGTAAACACCAATTGACCTACAGAGGCAGAGCCATTAAGATGACAGCAGAGTGCAAGAGTCCCTCAGCCTGTCCCAAGAGTGGAGTTCTGATCCTGGCAGGCAGAATTAAGATGTCCATGATTTAGGTCCTTGCTAAGACCTTCTCATGACCTTCCTACAATGGCAAACCCCTGGCCTCTGAGACTGTCCCAGTATGGCCACCTGGCCAGTCACCAAACCTATGGCAAGGGTGGCTCAATGAGTAGGGCGCCAGCCCCATATACCGAGGGTGGCGGGTTCAAACCTGGCCCTAGCCAAACTGAAAAAAATAACAAAATCCCATGGCAAGTCCATTCCAACCAGTATTCAAATCTGGTTGCTATATACTGTTTGAGTCTGTCCACTCTTCCAAGCTTTCCACTCAACAACTAAAACCTCCAGAAAGGCTCCTTCCCATCCTGGGCCTCCATGGGTGGCCATCTGATCATAGTTGGTCTCAATCACTTGCCTAATTCATCAGATTTCCACCTCTCTGGATCATACACTGTATCTTGCTCTCCACCTCCTTGCTGTGCTTCCTGCGTTATAATTCTAGGTAAGGTTCCCATGCCAAGTATGGCTGGGTGCTCTCTCTCTTTTTTTGAGACAGAGTCCACTATATTACCCTTGGTAGAATGATGTGGTGTCACAGCTCACAGCAACCTCAAACTCTTGGGCTTAAGCAATTCTCTTGCCTCAGCCTTCTAAGCAGCTGGGACTACAGGTGCCTGTCACAACACTCAGCTATTTTTTTGTTCCAATTATCGTTGTTGTTTAGCAGGCCCGGGCTGAGCTCGAACCTGCCAGCCTCGGTGCATGTGGCTGGCAACTTACTCATTGAGCTACGGGTGCTGAGCCAGGTTCTCTCTTTTTTCCCAGTGGCTCTAGGAGAGCTCAGCTGAACAATCCTTCTGGCCTGCCATCTTGCTCCGCCCCCTTATTTTTTTGCTTCTTTAGAGACAAAATCTTGATCCTTTGTCTAGGCTGCAGTACAGTGGTGAAATCATAGCTCACTGCTACCTTGAGAGCCTGGGCTCAAGTGATCCTGCCACACCAACCTCCTGAGTAGTTAGAGACCATAGGTGTGGTGCCACCACACCCAACTAATTTAAAAAAATTACTTTTAAAGAAGGGTCTCTCTCTGTTGCGGAGGCTGATTCAATTAAATGTTTAGAAAAGAGAGGGACTCGAATATTTTACATTGGGAAGCAGAAGAATAAAGTGAGTTAATGATCTAATCAAACATTGTCAAAAATACCAAAAGGCACAGCAAGCACCCTTCCTCATGAAGAAAATAAAATTTAAGTTTTGAGTTAAAATGTGCAGCTGAATTAGCTGGCAGTGGTGACCACAATGAAAAATTAAAAAAAAAAAAAGATGATGAGGGTCGGGCTCGTTCTCACACCTGTAATCTGTAGTACTCAGGGAGGCTGAGGCAGGTGGATAGCCCGAACTCATGGGTTCAAGACCAGCCTGAGCAAGAGCAAGACCCCATCTCTAAAAATAGCTGGTCGTTGTGGCAGGTGCCTGTAATACCAAGGTACTTGGGAGGCTGAGGCAAGAGAATCACTTGCGCTCAAGAGTTTGAGGGTTCTGTGAGCTATGATGCCATGACACTCTATGGAGGGCAACAAAGTGAGGCTCTGTCTTAAAACAAAAAAAAATCTAGACAATGGATTCACAAAAGAAACCTTTTTAACAACAGTTGAAA
>CAUYON010170477.1:7500-10853 GCA_963573935.1 Arctocebus calabarensis
GGGGCAATGGGGATAAGTCGGTACTGTTCTGAGTAAACCAAGTTAGGAAAGACAGTCACCATAAGAACAGTGGCTTGTGCCTGTAATCCTAGCACTCTGAGAGGCTGAGGTGGGTGGATAGCCTGAGTAAGAGCGAGACCCTGTCTCTAAAACACGATGAGTGTTGTGGCTGAGCTTGTAGTCCCAGCTACTCAGGAGGCTGAGGCAAGAGAATCCCTTGAGCCCAGGAGTTTGAGGTTGCTGTGAGTTATGACACCATGGCACTCTGTCCAGGGGTACAAAGTGAAACTCTGTCTCAAAAAAACAGAAAAGAACCAGTGATGTGCTGGGGCTGATGGAGGCCAGCTCATGAGAACTAAATAGCCACATTTGTGTGAGCTGCTTGTTATTTGTAACTTAATATTGGTCATAGTGGAAGTCTATTTACACCATGGACATCAGCAGATGCTACATATGAAGGCGCTTTTTTTTTTTAAGCCAGTTTACTAGCACATGACTAAATATACCTCCCTGATAGGTAGGTTCTGAGGTGAAATTCATAGGTAGTAGGTATATAGAAAGTGGGGAAGGAAAGTTTTTTGAAGCTAAGAGTCTCTCTTTCTCTTTCTCTCTCTCTCTCTCTCTCTCTCTCTCTCTCTCTCTCTCTCCTGAAACCCCTTGCAGCTATTGCTCTGGCCATGAGCCGGGATGGCTCTAGCGGAGGTGTCATCTACCTGGTCACCATTACAGCTGCTGGTGTGGACCATCGAGTCATCTTGGGCAATGAGCTGCCGCAATTCTATGATGACTGAATCTTCCTCAGACGTCCCTCTCTTATTTTATAATAAATGTTCTAGGATTAGAACCTGGTATGGTCAGTGGGACATGGGAGCTCAGGAAGATGTAGGAGCTTAGGGGATGAGGCTTCTTCCTTCCCAGATATCAACATATCCTTGTCATTCTTTTGTCCCAGGTCTAAAATGTCTTTCCCAGACAAAGGAAGGGGAATACAGTAGAAATATAATGACCCTACACATGATAGGTCATTATGTAGTGAGTGATTGCAAAGTTTTACAAACAATAAAAACTCTCATTCGGATGTCCAGGGAGTGAGGGTGCAGGAGAGGAGTTGGTCTCATCGTTTAAGGCTAAGACTGACATGAGAATTAGCTGAGAGCATCAGCAAACTCACAGGGAAAAGAATTCCATTCATAGTGCATTTATTCACATTAAAGATAAATACATGAAAAATGCTGAAATGTTGGAGGGAGCACTTTGAATTTCAGAGAATAATAACAATAACTTTAAAAGCTACATCTGTTGAGCCAGGCATTGGCTAAATGTTCTATAAATTTTGTCTCTTAGAATCCAAACCACACACACAAAAACCATTTAGTTCCTGTGACAAATAAAGGGTTAGAAAGATCAAGTCACTTAATCAAGGTCACACAGCAAGTTCAAAAGCTGAGTCTGGGATTTAGTTTTATCATATGCCTTTCTTTTACCACTAGATAAAGCTTTCCATTCCCTCAAACCCCATATATATCCTCTCCTTGAAATCTGTAATAATCAGCCCAGAATGTTCAGTGGCACTTAGGCAGTTGTTACCAGATGCCTGAGGAACCATACTGAACAAAGCTGAGCTCCCTCCTATCTTTTCCAGGCACTTCCTGAGTGACAGGAATAATTATTCCCCTGCATGAGCCCTCATTTCCTTTTCTGTCAAGAGAAAGTGTTGAATGATTTCTAAGGTAGTTTACAGCTCAGTCAATGCCATTTGGGCAGTAAGTGAGCAGTTAACCCGCATATGCAACAGAACTAACAGTAGGATCTCAGGCCAACCATACAGATTTAAAATACTCTAAAGCAATCTCATGTCCCTGGGAATGTGGGGAAAATGTAAAATTATGAGAGCCCATGGTTGGTTTTAGCCATGATAATTTCTTTTAAATTTTAAAGCAATAGTTTAAGAGTCCATTTCTCCCACTAGTCACAACTAGAAACTCTGAGAGATATACAAAGAGCAAATATAGGCTCAGCTCCCATAGCTCAGTCAGTAGGGCACCACCAGCCACATACACTGAGGCTGGTGGGTTCAAGCCTGGCCCCGGCCTGCTGAACAACGACATCTGCAACCAAAAAATATAGCCGGGCATTGTGGCGGGCACCTGTCGTCCCAGCTACTCAGGAGACTAAGGCAAGAGAATCACTTAAACCCAAGAGTTTGAGGTTGCTGTGAGCTGTGACGCCACAACACTCTACCAAGGGCGACATAGTGAGACTCTATCTCAAAACAAAACAAACTAACAAAAAGCAAGTACGGAGCTAAGAAATAAACAAAAGTCAATGGATTGCAAAGAGAGTTGGGACTTGGAGAGGGGACTCCCCTTTGGGTGGGTTTTCAATTTTTTTCCCCTTTGCTTTTCCAGCTTTGCCCTGAAGTGAGGTCCCAGGTGCAGAGCTGACCACACAGTAAGCACAAGCACTAAGTCTCCAAGAGAAACACCAGATTTCTAGCCAGAGGAACCAAGAAAAGAGGTCCCTGTGGGTAGAGAGTGTAGGGGAATCTCCAAAATGAGCATAAAAGGAAATTCCCTAATTCTAAGTCTGCAACCTGGCGAGTATAAATGTATAAATGTTAAGAGAGTAAAAGAATTAACCTCAAAGTCTTAATCACTGGATGAAAAACTCCCATATTTTAATCATTAATTTTAGTAAAGGTTATGTTAATGAAAAAGTTCTTATGGTAGCAGAGAGCAAAATAAACTTTAATAAATAGATCTGGAAGCTAAAAAGAAGGCAACATTAGGCTAACAACTAGCAATGCAATAAACATGGGAGAGGGGGTTCTAGAGAAGAAAAATGCAAGCATTGAGAGAGAGAGGTACCCGTGCCTGGGACACACCCTGAGCAGGACACAAAGTTTCTGCTGAAGATTTAACCTTTTCTAAAATTAGAAGACTTAGCCTTTCCTTATTGGCCAAATGACTGTATTCTTATGCCTCTCATTCCAACAAAAGGTTTGTAGCAGCTTACAGAGACAGTTTTAAAATAATTTTTAAAAGAAGAAGAAATTAGAGCAAACGGAAAGTAAGATTAAGAATATAAGTGAAGTCGGGCGGCGCCTGTGGCTCAGCTAGTGGGGCGCTGGCCCCATGTACCGAGGGCTCCGGCCCCGGCGGAACTGCATCAAAAATTAGCCGGGCGCTGTGGCAGGCGCCTGTAGTCCCAGCTACTTGGGAGGCTGAGGCAAGAGAATCGCTTAAGCCCAAGAGCTGGAGGTTGCTGTGAGCTGTGACTCCACTGCACTCTACCAAGGGCAATAGAGTGAGACTCTATCTCCACAAAAACAAAAAAGAATATAAGTGAAGTCA
>CAUYON010170483.1:0-12670 GCA_963573935.1 Arctocebus calabarensis
ACTGGGAGAGAAACGGAGAGAGCTTCTCTCTCCCCACTAGAATTTTCTCCCTCTAACAGATGCCTTAATGTTTTCTGTATTCTTTTCTTTCTTTTCTGTGAATAAATTCTGTCTTACAAAAAAAAAAAAAAAAAAAAAAAACTGAACCATGAACTTTATTTCACTGAACTACTGCATAGAAGTACAGGGCTCCAACAATCTGCTTCCACTTCTGCTTCTATTCCCTAGCCTATTGCCCTACCTCTTAGTCTACTTTGCAGTCTCAGTAGAAATCAGAAAAATTCAGGACCTACACACTTCCTTTTGACCCGTCTGAGAGCTCATTGTAACACCTTCCAGGGGAGCAAGAGCTCGAAAGAGATGCCACTTAGGAGCACATTGGCCATTCTTTAGTAGGCTGTGATGTTTCAGAAAGGAGGAAAGGATTGCAACTGATTTTTCTTCTGTCTTTTTCTAAGCCATGCCAGCACAAATACTTTCATCTACCAAAAGAATGTAGGCAGCATTGCTTATACTTTATAGAATTTCTATGATGCCACCAATGTTCTAAGAGCCTCCATCCAGCAAGACCAAACATCATGTCACACCTAAGCTTAGAATCTTAGCCTTTTTGAGGCCTTGTCCATGTGGCAGGTTTTTTGTCAGTTCTGTTTAGCAAAGAATATATTCCATGAGCACAGGGAGAAGATAAGACAAGACAGAATCTCAGAATGCCTCTGGCAGAAAAGTCAGCTACAAAAGTGTATTGGCTCCAGAACTGTGTTCAAGGCCTGTCTCTGTGTAGGGATCTTGACCATAGGAGTTAATTGGTGGAATGTTTACTAGGAATGGCTAAATAGGGCTCTGGCATGCTCATTTTTGATCTGAGTGGTATTACATAGTTGTCCACACATAGGTATTTCATATGTTAAACTGTTGTGTTTGATGTTTTACATGCAATTCTGCAATGGTATGTTTTACCATATGAATGTGTTAACAATTGTGTATCTTTACAGAGTTCAGTAGGATAAGTGTATCAAAAAGATTATTTTCTTATTCCCTACCTATTATTCCCTTTCTTTGACTGAAACTATTTGGGTGTCAGTTGTGTGCTGAATAGTTCCTGACACTTCACAGACCTCAACAGCTCAAACTTTCCAAAAAAGGCAACTTTCTTAGGCCAGCACCAAGTAAAAAGTGATCCTGCAGAAAGAGCTCATGCAACAAGTACACTGTCCTAAGATTTACTATTTTGCTCCTTATCTGTTACTGATTGTTTCTTGGATGATAAGCATTGTATTAGTCTCTTCAGAGAGGCATTTGAGGATTTCAGTGTTCCATTTGACTTGTCTAGAGGACAGTAGCTCTCTACCTCAAAAACTGGTAAACACATGTGAGCTTATGTAGTGCGGCTTTAGTTTGGATGAGGAAATCATCTTTGGACATTATGAAGGCTGTTTTGCTTTATTCTTTGGTATTCTGACTTGAATAGGCTCCCTGGTTGTAAGAAATTTCTCTGAGGTTTTCTTGCTTGAAACTTTCACTGGTGCCAGGTTTGTCCTTATCATCTTGCTGTTTTTTTCCAGTGGCTGACTTTCCTTTCTCTTTGAACAATATATTTTGAAACAATTGACATCATGAATATCTTGTTGTTACCATGGCAATAACTTCATTATTATAATATTCAACTTGGGGAATTTGAGGTGGAGGTTTGTGATGTGTATAAATTGTCTTCATACAGTGAAGTTAATAAGAAGCAAATTAGACAGAAGAGGAAAATGGAGAGATAGACGAATGCTGGAAGATATATGGATAAAGAAAAATGGACAAAATGAACACTTAAATATATGTGATGTACATAAGCATATGCACTAATTTTTTACTTATTATGTGTGTCAAACTTTTTCATTACACTATCTCATACCTGTAATCCCAAAACTTTGGGAAGCTGAGGTTGATGCTTTGTTTGAGGCCAGTAGTTGAAGACGACCCTAGGCAACATTACAGCAGATTCAATCTCTAAATAATAATCATAATAAAATTAGCTAGGTGTGGTGGACCTTCCCTGTAGTCTCAGCTACTTGGGATGCTGATCTAGGAGGATTGGTTGGGCTGAAGAATTTGAGTCTATAGTGAAACATATGGGCAGTGCCTGTGGCTCAAAGGAGTAGGGTCCCAACCACATATACTGGAGGTGGTGGGTTCAAACCCTGTCCCAGTGAAAATAATAAACTGCAAAGTGAACTGTGATAATATCATTTCCTCCAGTCTGGGTACACTTTCAAAAATTAAAAACAAACAAACAAATGCAAGCCAACATCTGCAGCTTTGAGACTTTGTTATGTGGGCTATTCTCACTGGGTTTAGGTGATATCTCAAGGTAGTTTTGATTTGCATTTGTGTGATAATCAGGGAAAATAAGCAGTTTTTCAAATGTTTGTTAGCCATTCATCTGTCTTCACCAGAGAAATTTCTATTCATATCTCTTGCCCAGTAGTAGATGGGATTCTTATTCTTTATTTTTGTTGAATAATATGATTCTTTGTAGATTCCAGTTATCACCCCTTTGTCAGATTCATACCTTGCAAATATATTCTCCCATTCTGAAGGCTGCCTTTTTGGTTTACTTGCTGTGTCCTTAGCTGTGCAGAAGTTTTTCAGCTTAATTAAGTCTCACTTGTTAATCTTTGTTGTTGCAATGGCCACTGAAGTCTGTGTCTTAAAATCTTTCTCAAGTCCAACATTGTCAAGGGTTTTCCTCACACTTTCTTCTAAGATTTTAAAAATTTTGTGTCTTAGATTTAAGTCTTTCATCAATCTTGAGTCAATTTTTGTAAGTGACATAAGACATCGATTGAGTTTGTCTTTTACATGTGGTTATACAGTTCTGCCAACACCATTTTTTGAATATGGATTCCTTTCCCCACTGTGTCCTTTTGTTTGTTTTATCCATGATCAGACGGCAAGTAGAAACTAGTTTTATGTCTTAGTTTTCTACTGTGTTTCATATGTCTGTCTCTATTTTTGTGCCCATACTATGCTATTTTAATTACTAAGGGCTTGTACATGCTGTCATGGATATATAGAGAAGGGCACACTTTTAGTGCAATCTAATGCAACCTTTTTGGAAGGAAGTATGGAGAATCTTCAAAGAACTCAAATTAGACTTCCCATCTGATCCTAAAATCCAATTACTAGGCACCTACCCAGAAGGAAAAAATATCATTTTATCTTAAGGACTTTTGCTTTTGACTGTTTATTGCAGCTCAATTTACAATTCGACAAAGTGTGGAAACAACCTAAATGCCCACCAACCCAAAAATCAATTAACAAGCTGTGGTATATGTATACCATGGAATACTATTCAGCCATTAAAAAAGATGGAGACTTTGCATCTTTTGTATTACTCTGGATAGATTTGGAACACATTACTCTTAGTAAAGCATCACAAGAATGGAGAAGTAAGAATCCAATGTGCTTCTAATATGAAGTCAGTAGATGATTTAATGCATACCCTTATAAGAAAAAACTCAAATCATTTCAAGGTGGGGGTAGAGGAATGAGGGAGTGGGAAGAATGGAGGAGGGATGGAGATGGGAGAGTAATGGTGTATGTCACAGCTCTTGGGGTTGGAACACAGTTATAAGACAGACTTTTTCCAGCAATGCATTCATTGTAACCTAATTCTTTGTATACTGAATGTACCCCAAACAATAAAACAAAAAGACAAACAAAATCTTGTAGAAAACTACTATTGACTGGTGTTGTGTGATATGTAGCTGATTCTTATCTTGCTTACTTTCTGTGTAACAGAATGTGAGAAAAGTGAGAAGAGGTGTTTTCTATCTATAGGATGTGGAGAAGGTAATTATTTGATGCTATTTAGAGTTAATTGAGGTGCTTGTATATATAGACTGATTTTCATCAAATTTGGGAAATCTTTGGCTGATATATCTTCAACTGCTCTTTATGTTCCTTAATGTCTTTTACCTTCTGGGATGTTCATTAGGTAAATGTTGGTGAGATGAAGGTTAAAGAGAGACTTGTGGGGGTCTGTTCACTTTGTATTTTCTGTGCGCTATAATGCCCCAGTACTCTACCCCACATTTCAGAGTGAGACTTTGTCTCAAAAAAAGAAAAATTAAAAAAAAATTGTATTTAGCTTATTCAGAAAAATTCATCTATTTTGTCACATATAGTAATAGTTCATTGTATTTTTGTTTATTTATTTATTTTGAGACAGGATTTTACTCTGTCCCCCTAGGCTAGAGTATAGTGTGTCATCATAGTTCACAGCAACCTTAAACTCCCGACTTCAAGAGATTGATTCTTGAATCCCAGCTTCTTCCTCAGCCTCCCAAAGATCTGAGACTATGGACATCAACCCAATGCTTGATATCATTGATTATTTTAATTCTGCTCATTTTAATTGTTGTAAAGTGGTATCTCATTGTGGTTTTATTTGTATTTCCCTGATGACTAATAAAGTTTAAAAACTTTATGTTTATTAGGAAATTGGATATTTGTTTTTCTGAAGTGCTTTCTCAGGGTTTTTGCCTTTAATTTAGTTGTCTTTTTTTTCTTTCTGATATATAGTATTTTAGGATTTATATTATACAGTATATATATATAATTGAGTATATATGTATATATATATATATATATATATATAAAAAATTGAGGATTCATTGAGGGTACAGTGTACCAGGTCACACTGATTGTGTTTGTGTTTGTTAGGTAAAGACCCACTTATAATTGTTTCCTATCTCTAAGAGGTGTGTCACACACTGTGATCTGTCAGCCCCCTCCTTCTTTCCCTCTCTCTCCTCCCTCCTTCCCCAATCCCCCACCTGTACTAGGTCATCAATTGTCCTCATTAGAATTGAGTATTTTCAATTCTTGCTTCTCCTTTCTTGAGATGTTTTACTAAGAAGAATGTGTTTCAACTCCATCCAGGTTAATACAAAAGATGCAAAGTTTCCATCTTTTTTAGTAGTTGAATAGTATTCCACACTACATATACACCACAGCTTGTTATTCCATTCCTGGATTGGTGGGCATTCAGGTTGTTTCCACATTTTGGTGATTGTAAATTCAGCTGCAATAAACAGCCTAGTGCAAATGCTACTGTTATAGTGTGCTTGCACTAATGCTATAAAGTCTGTATTTTCTGTAGTGTGTTGTCATAAAACTCTGCTTCATTAGCTAATGATTGACCTCAGATTTTATTAATGGCCTTAAGCCACTAAGTCTTCCACTCTTTGCTGGGGGCACTGTGTGTGTGTGTTGTTAGAGAACTACTTCAATGCTCAAGCAGTTTGCAAGTCAGCCTTAGCATTCTCTGTGTTCTGCTGGGCTTTCAGGCTAACCAGAGATGAACCATTCTTAGGTAAAGACACAGCTCTGTATATGCATGTGGACTTGCTGACCCTTAGTAATAAGTCCGAGTATTCAGAAGCCGTATTAAAATTTTCTTCTTTGGAAGTCCATTTAATTATTGTGGCATAACTCTTCTTTGTGGTGGTATGCTGTACAGTGTCCTTGGGGTATAGCACCACAGAACAACTAAAGTTGATTTCTTTTGACTAGTGCCATCAAAGAGGTTTTCTTTCAGAGTCACTTGTGACGTTGGTCAAAGAACAAGTCATAATAAAGAATGGATCTTAATCATGGAGCTGTGAAGAGGATGGTGATATTTGAGGATTTCCAAGCTTCTAAGCCCCATCTGGTTCAAGGCTTGTGGTAGAAAGGCTGATGGTTTTTATGAATAGTGTGGTTTTTCAGCTGCTATTTATTGTTAATTTCAGCTTAATATGAGGGAACAAATAATGAGGTTACATTGTCTGCATTTCTTAAGTAAAGTTTAGTTATAGTTGAGCCCTCCATTTAGGCAATAGGCTGCATACACTACATTGTGCACCTTAGGAGTGAGCTTGCCATTCACCCTTCATCTTCTCCTTTTCCATTTGCCTCTACACCCCACCTCACTTAAATGCAATTGTGTTTTTCTCTCCTGTGAGCATGTAGTTGTTAAAATACTTGTATCACATTACTATGGAGTACATGCTGATCCCATTCCCACTTTACTAAGAACAATGTGTGAAACATAGATTTTAAAGTGCATACAGAACTGGGGAGAAAATAATGGGCATTGGCCAAGTTACAATTTCATAAACCCTACTGTATTTAATTATGCTGACAATTATTTTCTTGAATAAATTCTGTTCTGCAAATCGTAAGCATTTAGATAACTTCTGAACTTATCACTAAAGTTGATTTGGCAATAGTAATATTGATTTTGTGGAAGACTGGATTTACCAAAGCTCTCTTCTGGAATTCCCACTGCATCACTGCATTTATTTTTGCATGACAATCTTGTGAGGGTAGAAAGCTCAGTTGCTACTCCATAAAGGATGAGAAAAGAATTCTTTAGACTAAGACTAGGATATACAAGTTATTTTAACTTAGAAAGAGAGAAGAGAGAGAAGGGAGTGAATGAAAAAGTGAAAGAGCATAGAGAAATGGTGGAAAAACCCATAGAGATGATGTGACATGCCAAAGAAAGAATGCCCATAGCTGCTGATTTAAAGGAGACAAAAAATTTTTCAGGCAAATTTACAAGGTATTGTGCACATGAACGCTGTGTGTGTATTTTCTCCAGCAAGTTTGAAAATGGAATTATTACCAGTGATTGTGATCCTGAGGCATTGTTTGTCTGGGAGCTTTTCAGAACAAATACTAAAAGACAGATTTAATAAATAAATCTGGCCTTTGAAAAGAATATTAATTTTTCCTTTGGCCTCCTGGAATACTCAATGCTTTCTGAATTGAAAACTCTGTGGGTGGAGGGTGGTCTAGTTGGAGGAAGAAAGTAGGCAGAGAGAGTGATTGATTCTTGACCTTACTGAAAAACTATGAGTTAATGATTTTTTTCTCTTTAAATGATCATTTTATTATTTCTTTTATTAAATCATAGCTGTGGACATTAATGCAAACATGGGGTACAATGTGTTGGTTTTATATACAATTTGAAATATTTTCTTTGAACTGGTTAACATAGCTTTCATGGCATTTTCTTAGTTATTGTGTTCAGATATTTATATTATACATTTAGTAAGTTTCACTTGTACACTTTTAAGATGCACCTTAGGGGCTCGGCGCCTGTGGCTCAACGGGATAAGGCGCCAACCACATACACCTGAGCTGGTGGGTTCAAATCCAGCCCAGTCCCACTAAATAACAATGACAGCTGCAACCAAAAAATGGCCGGGCGTTGTGGTGGGTGCCTGTAGTCCTAGCTACTTGGGAAGCAGAGGCAGGAGACTAGCTTGAGCCCAGGAGTTGGAGGTTGCTGTGAGCTGTGATGCTACAGCACTCTATCCAGGGTGACAGTTTGAGGCTCTGTCTCAAAAACAAACAAATAAAAAAAAAAACAAAATTCAGAAGAGTGCAAAACTAGACTCAAGCTTATATGGTCAAATGATTTTTGACAAAAAGGCCAAGGTAATTCTAGGGGGAAAGGATAATCTTTACAACAATGGTAATGGAACAGCCGTCCATAGGAAAAAAAATGAATCTTGACTCTTTATACCATACACAAAAATTAACTCTGAATGGATCACACACCTACACAAAACAACAAAAGCAATAAAGCTGCTGTAAGGAAAACAGGAAACTCAGATCTCTGCAATCGTAGGGTACGCAAAAATCTTACGATACAAAAAACATGAACCATAAGAGGAAAACATTGATCAAATGGACATCATCAAAATTTACAACGTTTGTTTTCCAAAAGGCACTGTCAAGAAAATGATGACAAGCAATAGACTGGGAGAAAATATCTGCCAGACATAAATCTGATGGAGGACTTGTGGCTGGAACATACAAAGAGCTCCACCAACTTGCTAACAAAAGACAAGGTGGTTTTTTAAGTGACCAAAAGATTGAAAGATACTCTTCCTAAAAGATATATGATGGCCAATAAACATGAAAATTTGCTTGATGTCATTAGTCATTAGGAAAATGTCAATGTCAATGAGAAGTACTGTACAGTAAGGTCCTGTTAAATATGACATTAGAATGGCCAGACTTACCAACTGAAAATACCAAATGATGACGAGGATGTGAATCAACTGAAACTCTCATACATTGTTGATGGAAATGCAAAGTGATACAACCATTTCAGACAATAGTTTGACAGTTTCTTATGAAATTCAACACCTATCTAACATGTGACTAAGCCATTCCACTCCTAGGTATCTACCCAAGAGAAATGAAAACATATATGTACACAAAGCTTTGTACACAGAGGTTCTTAGCAGCTTTACTCTTCTTCTTCTTCTTCTTTTTTTTTTGAAACAGAGCCTCGAGCTGTTGCCCTGGGTAGAGTGCCGTGGCATCACAGCTCACAGCAACCTTCAACTCCTGGGCTCAAGCGATTCTCTTGCCTCAGCCTCCCACGTAGCTGGGACTACAGGCACCCACCACAACGCCAGGCTAGTTTATGATTACAGCCGTCACTGTTGTTTGGTAGGCCCGGGCTGGATTTGAACCTACCAGCTCAGGTGTATGTGGCTGGCGCCTTAGCTGCTTGAGCCACAGGCACTGAGCCAGCAGCAGATTTACTCTTAACAGCCCCAAACTGGAAACAACAGATGACTGTCAGTTGGTCAGTGGATAAAGACTATGGTGTAGGAAGCCACAGAAGGTAGCAAACTATGGCCAGTTGGTCAATCCCACTGCAGCCTGTTTTTACAGAGCCAATGAACTAAGAATGGTTATTACACTTTTAAAGAGTTGTAGTAGGGTGGGGCTGGGGAGAAGAACAAGAAGAGAAAGAGAGAAAGGGGAGAGAGGAGGAGAATCTGTGACAGAAACACACAGAGCTCACAAAGTCTGACATATGTCAGATCCAGCCCTTTACAGAAAGATTCACTGACCCTTGGAATATAATTCAGAAATAAAAAGGAATAAACTACATATATATGACACATCTGGATATATGATATAGATATATGATGTATGCCAGGATGCCCCCCCCAAATGTGTACACATTTTAAGTGATCCTGCTGGAAGTAAAATTGATCACTGTAACATGTCTGGGTACACTAGACCAGTAACAGTACCTTCGATTCAACTTCAAAAAGTAACACATAATTCACATCTGTTAAAATGTTATGTACAATTTTTTGGCACCCTTTGTATATGACTGTGGAGCAATCTGAAAAGCATTATGTTAAGGTAAAGAAGTCGGGCACAAGCTGGGCGCGGTGGCTCATGCCTGAGCTCATGGGTTCAAAACCAGCCTGAACCAGAGCAAGACCCTGTCTCTAAAAATAGCCAGGTATTGTAGTGGGTGCCCATAGTCCCAGCTGCTTGGGAGATTGAGGCAAGAGAATCGCTTAAGCCCAAGAGGTGGAGGTTGCTATGAGCTATGATGCCATAGCACTCTACTGAGGGTGACAAAGTGAGACTCTGTCTCAAAAAAAATAAAAAAAGAAGCCAGGCACAAAAGACTATATGCTGTATGATCCCATTTATATGAAATTTTTTAAAAAGCAGAACTAGGATTGGCACCTGTGGCTCAGCGGGCTAAGGTGCCAGCCATGTACACCTGAGCTGGCGGGTTCGAATCCAGCCCGGGCCCGCCAAACAACAATGATGGCTGCAACCAAAAAATGGCCAGGCGTTGTGGCGGACGCCTATAATCCCAGCTACTTGGGACGCAGAGGCAGGAGACTCACTTGAGCCCAGGAATTAGAGGTTGCTGTGGGCTATGATGCCACGGCACTCTGTCCAGGGTGACAGCTTAAGGCTCTGTCTCAAAAAAATAAATAAAAAATAAAAAAATAAAAAGCAGAACTACAGTGACAGAGATTAGATGGTGGTTAACAGGAACCAGAGGCGAGAAAGAAGACTGATGTCCAAGGCATACTGAAACTTTTGGAGGTGATGGAAATTCTCTGTATCATGATCACAGTTTTGGTAACATGAGTTAAATGAGTTACAACTCATTTGTACAATTCATTGAATTGCACATGTAAAACTGATGAATCTTACTGTATGTAAATTATACTTCAAAAAGCTAATTAGGAAGGATCCAGAAACATAAAACTACCAAATCTAGCAATTCCACTCCTAGATATCTACCCAAGAGGAATTAAAACATACATCCCCGTGGTATTTGCACACAAATATTCTCAGCAGCATTATCTTTGTCAGTCAAACTGGAAATGATCTAGATTCCTCAACTGTGACCTGGTGGACAAAATGAGGTATAATCATACAACAGAATACTGCTCCACAATAAAAAGGAAGAAAGTTTCGAAACGTGCAGCAGGATGAACCTCAAAATACTATGTTAAGTAAAAGAAATCAGCAAGAGAAATCACATATTCTGTGATTCCATTTACCTGAAATGTCTAGAAAAGGTAAATATATAGTGATGGAAAGTAGATTAATTGTTGCCTGGGGCTAGAGGTGGAAACAGGGATTAATGGTAAATGGGCCCAAAGGATCTTATTGGGGAGATAAAGTGCTCTAAAGCTGATTTATGGCGATGGTTGTACCATTCAGTAAAGTTACTAAAAATCATTGAATTGTACACTTGAAATGGATGAGCTTTATGTTATGTAAAATGTACTTCAATAGCTTTGTTTTAAAAAATTATTTTTTAAAAAGAGGAGTCTAGAAACAGACCCATGCATATATAGTCAAGTGACTTTTCATAAAGAGACAACTCAAGGGGGACAAGATAACCTTTTGAACATAAGGTTCTGGCACAACTGGATGTCCATACAGAGGAAAGAGAACCTTGACTGTCACCTTGTGCTACACGCACAAAGTAAATGAACATAAAATTAACACTATCAAACTTCTTTCTAGAAGAAAACATTAAGAGAAAGTCTGTCCAACCTTGGGATAGAAAAAGTCTTCTTAAATAGGGCACAAAACCCATGAATTATAAAAGGAAAAAAAACAGATGTCATAAAAATGTAAATATTTTGCTTTTCAAAAGGCAATGTTAGCCAGCCACAGTTGCGGACACCTATAATCCTGACTAACTAGGGAGGCTGAGGTGGGAGTATGGCTTGAAGCCAGAAGTTCAAAACTAGCCTAAGCAGCAGAATGAGACCCCATCTCTGTAAAGAAGAAAACAAAAAGGCAAACCACAGACTGGGAGTGACTGTTCATCAGACATCTAACCAAGGACTTGAATCCAGAATGCATAAAAAAACCTTTCAATTTATTAAGAAGACAATAATGGGTAAAAGATTAGAACAGACATTTCCACACCAAAAAAGACATGCAAATGGACAATAAGCTCTTAAACAGAAGCTCAGCCTTGCCAGTCACCACAGAAATGCAAACCCAAGCTACCACTGTACACTGTTAACATTAAATCACTGAAGTTAAGAAGACTGAGAACACCAACTATTAAGGATATGTAGAAAGTAGAACCCCTTGAACATCGCTGGTAAGAAGGTGAAATGATGCAACCACTATGGAAAACAGGTCAGCAGTTTCTTATAAAGTTAAACACATTTAACATCTAAACCAGCAATTCCACTCCGAGGCATCCACCCAAGAGAAATGAAACATACAAAGATCTGTACACAAATCTTCAAAAGAGTTTTATGCTTAATAGCTCAAAACTGGAAACAAACCTAAGTGCATCAACTGGTAGACAGATCAACTGTGGTGCAGTGGACACCACTCAACAGTGAGAGGAAAGGACTCTGGTGTGCACAGCAAAGCATGATTCTCAGCACCCTGCTCAGCAAAAGCAGCCAGACACAAAGAGCGCACACTGCACGGATCCGTGTACACAGAACCTGGGAAGGAACACGGGGAGACTGCAACAGAGCAGGTCAGCGGGTGCTCTGGAAGCAGGATGTGGGGTTGGCCGGCAATGGGACACAAGGGAATCTTCTAGAGTGTTGAAAATGTTCTACGACGTAGCCATGTATATTGGAGGTGTACACTTAACCACACTCAAATTGGATTAAATTAATTCAATTAAAATGGACCCTTTTTTGGAGATTACACCTCAATAAAGCTGATTTTCTTTTTCTTTTTTATTTTTTTGAGACAGAGCCTCAAGCTGTCACTCTGGATAGAGTGCTATGGCATCACAGCTCACAGCAACCGCCAATTCCTGGGCTCAAGCGAGTCTCCTGCCTCCACCTCCCAAGTAGCTGGGACCACAGGCGTCTGCCACAACACCTGGCCATTTTTTTGGTTGCAGTTGTTATTGTTGTTTGGCGGGCCCGGGCTGGATTCGAACCCGCCAGCTCAGGTGTACGTGGCTGGCGCCTTAGCCCATTGACCCACAGGCACCAAGCCAATAAAGCTGATTTTCAAAAAATAAAGTCTGGGCTTAGCACCTGTGGCTCAACGGGCTAAGGCGTATACCTGAGCTGGTGGGTTCGAATCCAGCCAGGGCCCACCAAACAACAATGATGGCTGCAACCAAAAAATGGCCGGGCGTTGTGGCGGGTGCCTGTGGTCCCAGCTACTTGGGAGGCAGAGGCAGGAGACTCTCTTGAGCCCAGGAATTGGAGGTTGCTGTGAGCTGTGATGCCACAGCACTCTATCCAGGGTGACAGCTTGAGGCTCTGTCTCAAAAATAAATAAATAAATAAATAAAGTTTGTTTAGGGATTTGTTAAGAAGCTAAAGGAAGTCAGCAG
>CAUYON010170485.1:0-16840 GCA_963573935.1 Arctocebus calabarensis
GAGGGAGGGTAATTAATGGGACCACACCTATGGTGCATCTTAGAAGGGTACAGGTGAAACTTACTAAATGCAGAATATAAATGTCTGAACACAATAACTAAGAAAATGCCATGAAGGCTATGTTAACCAGTTTGATGAAAATGTTTCAAATTGTATATAAAACCAGCACATTGTACTTCATGATTCCATTAATGTATACAGCTATGATTTAATTAAAAAAAAAAAAAAACATGGCTTATCCTGAGATGTACTATACATGTAAAGCACACATCTTTTTCCAAGACTTAGTTAAAAAAAATAAAGTATCTCAATTTAAGAACATTGACTACATGCTAAAATTATAATATTGGACATGTTGTGTTAAATAAAATATATTATTATAATTCATTTCATTAGGTTCTTTTAAAAAAAAATTCACTAATGGAAAATTTAAATTACATATGTGGCTCTTATTTATGGCTTGCATATTATTTCCACTGGGCAGTGCTACTTAAGATAGTGTTTGTAAGTAGATATCAGGGACAACTTCACAGCTAAGATCTCTGGGTAGAAGATTCATAGAATTGTAGAAAGTTGAGGACATAACTGTGGAGCATGTCTACATTTATAGGTCTAAAAGGAAGTGGAGGAGGCTGGAAAGGGGCTAAAGAATAAAGTCACAGAAAGCGAAGAAAGTGATACCACAGGAATGAGAGAAAGAAGAAACTTTAAAAAAATGGGGTTAGTGAATAGGATCATGCCAAGTCTTTTGGCCTTTATCCAATTGCTACTAGAGTGCATACAGAACTTTCTATCCCAGAAAGGGAAATGATCACATTTAAATTTTAAGGTGGTGATTTTGACAGCAAAATAAATAACTGATTGGATTGAAGGAGAAGCTGAAGGCCAGGTGGTCAGTTAGGAAGTCAGGGAATAAAACAGCTAAAAACAAACAAACAAACAAACAAAACCCTTAGGCATCTATAAAACCAAACAGTGAAAAATTGTTTTGACTTTGAAAAAGAACATTTTTTTCCTACTTTCTTGCCTTGAAAAATTAGGTTTTTTGAGCAGTGAGATTTTGGTAATTTAAAGCATGTGTCGTCTGTTTACAGAATCCAGAAAAATTGGTTGCAAGGAAAATCAATGTCACAGATGATTAAAGATACTTTGTGTTGGAAAAGTACAAGGCTACAAGGAAACTAAGGACACTAAAATTATAGGACTTTTAAGAAACAAAGGTTTTATTTTTGCATAATTATCTCATGTAGGGAAAACAAAAAAGAACATTATTCTCCAACCTTGAGAACATGATAGTAGAAAAGAATGGTTTCTAAAAATAATTTTTCCAGCATGGAGAGTTCTCAGAGAACTAAAAATAGGCCTACCATTTGATCCAGCAATGTTACTACTGGGTATCTTCCCAAAGAAAAAGAAGTCATTATATCAAAAGACACCTGTGCCTGGATGTTTACTGCAGCACAATTCACTATCATGAGGATGTAGAATCAAGCCAAGGGCCCATTAATTGATGAACGGATAAAGAAAAGTGGTACATATGTACCATGCAGTATTACTCACCCATAAAGAGGAATGAAATAATGTCATTTGCAGCCACTTGGCTATAACTGAGACCATCATCCTAAGTGAATTATCTCAGGAGTTGAAAATCAAACAACATGTGTTCTAACTAAAGGGTGAGAGCTAAACAGTATGTCATGGTCATAAAGTAATATAAAGGACATTGGAAACTATGAAGAGGAGAGGGTGATGAGGGTTATAAACCTACCTAATTGGGTACAATGTGCGTTATTCTGGAGATTTGGGCACAATAAAAGCCCTAACTTCAGCATTATACATTTATCCATATGAATGACAAGAACATTTGTATCCCTTAAGATAGTAGGACCTCTGTAAGCTGACCACCCAAGAGACTGCAACAAACTAGTCAATGCAGGGGTGGCCAACATGAGGAACTAGACCTATTGTACTAATACATACATATGGTGCAAGTCTGGTCTATGAAAATTAGGTCATCTCAAGGAGGTAGTCAATGCAGGGAAGTGGTCAACTGTAGAGGTTATACTCTATTTTGAAATAAAAATTATAAAAAAGAGTTTTCCTTGAGGATCTGTGACCATTTCAAGGACTTCTAAGTGTTTACAAATTGAATATTCTGTGTCTTAAAATGTCAGTTGAGTAGAAATTCTAGTGCACAGAAAAGATTTATTTGGAATTTGGTTTAGTGCAGAGAATAGTTGAAGTCTATGAAAGCACAAAATTCACAGAATTAAATGAAGATGAGCTGAATTTTTTGAAGGTATTTGGATCCTGTTTAAATTTATATTGTAAAATCTTTGCTAGTTTAAGGAAAAGAAAAAAAATCATGGTAAAAGAGATTGATAGAAGTCGCCATATGAGAGGACTAAACAAAAGGAAAATGGCTGGGCAATTAAAGGCATTTTGGAAATCAACCCAGGTAGAGCCCTACAGAGCTACACACTCTACTGGAGATTCTATACACAGAATAGGATAAAGCCAATGTCTCTTGCAGAATAATTATGATATGTAGCAGCCAATATCTATTAAGCATGTACTATAAACTTCACTCATTTATTTTTTATAATACAAGAACCTCATGAAGTAGGGTATTACTCCAGTGTACATAAATAGGACACAGTGAGATTAAAAAACTTACCCAAGGTCACACAGTTAGTCTATAATATCGTAATGCCTCTTCAAATATTGTTAGGGAGACATGAATTTTCTTTTTCATTTTTTTAAAATTTCAGGTTAATAAAGGGTAAAAATGATTAGGTTACATTGTTTGCATTTGTTAGGTAAAGTCCAAGTTATAATTGAGCCCTTCATCTGGGAGGTGTGCCATGTGCTCCCACATGGTGCCTGTTAGGTGAGAGCGCACCAATCCTCCTCCCTTCTACTCTCTCCCCCTCCTTTCTTCCTCCTCCTCACACTTGAATTTGATTGTGTTTTTCTCTTGTGTGGGTGTGTGGTTTATCTATTGGTTTTACATTAGTATTGAGTGCATTGGATACTTGCTTTTCCATTCTTGTGGTACTTAACCACAAGGAGAATGTTCTTCAATTCCATCGGGCAAATACAAAAGATGTAAAGGGAGGGAGATGCTTCTCTTAATCAGGCAGAATTGTCTAGGGTACATGTGATAACAAATAACTCCCCAAATCTTAGTCGTATATGACAAAAAGAGATTTAAAAAATTTATGTTTCTTTGTACTTTGCTGCAAGACACTTGCTCTGCTTTATTCCTGGATGTAGATTGAAGAAGTAGCTCCTATAAAGGACACTGTTAGTTCTTTTGGCAGAGGGAATAAAAAGCAAAGGAAGAGCCACATGATGGCTCTGAAAGCTTCTATTGAACATGGAATATACCATTTTCTCTCACATTTCTTTGTCCAAAGTCAGACGTGTGGCAAGGCTGGGGGAGTGCAATGCTCCTACAAAGAGGATCTTTGAAGTAATGGGACCCATAAAAAGAGGTTTGGTTCTTTTTTTATTTGTCATGTGACTCTAGCTTTACAAGGCAGATAATCAATTAATGGTTGATTTGACTTTGTTTTTGTACCAAGGAATTAATGTTATGACTTCTGGGGATTACTCTGGGCTGTTGGTATTGAATGGGAAGAGGCGGACTAGTGGAGAGGTTTGCCAGTGGCAGATCATATAATGCAGAGCCAGTCCCCCTCACAGTGATCACTAAGGGTAGGATGCAGCTGTGGCCAAAATCCACACACAGCAAAATCCATACATCCAAAATCTTTGCTAAGCAAAGGACCTGGGAGAAAGACAATCAGAACAGTAATTTAGGTCATACCTGGACAGAAGCTACGGGGTAACCTGATTGACAGCTGGTAGGAAAAAAATAAATTAAGCAAGGACAGGGGAAACATCGGGTTAGGCAAAGAAACTGGGGTGGGGGGTTGAAGGTCAGTTCAGTTATTAAGGAGGAAAAACAGTTTTTGAGGAGGGAGCTCTTTAAGCCTTGAGTTTCTTTGTCTAACCCTCCCAATTCTGAGGAATTCATGATTGGGCATTAATGTGTATAAACGAAGACAATTATGGACAGTCCCATTTATTAAAATATGGCAACATTAGGGACCTGACCATGTCAATACAAACCAAATAGTTATAAGGTGGACCAATACAGGCAGTTAGGTAAAAAATGAAGAGCACTTTAATTCTTGAGTTAATGTTAAATTCAGCCAGACTATATTGGATAAATTGCTCATTTCATGCAAGTAAATCTAACTAAAGACTCTAACCAAATCTAACTAATGACTTTAACTTATGATATTTCCACAGAGATTTAAATTTTTCTTGATGAATATAATAAAGCAAGTAATAATCACTTTTTGGAACTTAGAATAAATTCACTTTATGTGAAAGTTAAGCATTTAGGAATGAGATAAAATTTTTTTCCTTTCAAATACTAAAGAGCTGTAAAAACTATGATGATACATTGGAACATTTGGGAAATGGAGACAAAGATAAGTTTTAATTTATTTCCCATATAAAATGATTCTAATTTTTGCACATGCCTTATAATCCTTTCCCATATACGTATAAGAATTGGGTAAGTACATAATTTAAAATTTCATTGTAATACAGTATATCACATAATTTTTCAGGGTGCAACAATTCTTATGATTATAATGCCTGAAAAATAACTCACTGAATAGGATTAACATAATTTAGCTCATTATTTGCTTTATTAAATATTTAGTTTCTTTCAGTTGTTTATTATTATTAATAATGCTGCAGTAGATGACCACATGAAATCTAAATATTTCTTTTCTTTTTTTCTGGAATTTTTGTTGTAACATATTTCCAAAAGTGGGGTTACCAGGTCAAATGCTATGAAATTTTTGTGACTATGCAAATTACTCAAGAAAATAAGTATCAACTTAACAAAAATGTGTGAGTATATACTTCATTGAATCCTTATGTGTCAAGATCATGTAAATTGAGTACTTGATAGAAAAATATGGCATTTTGTATTAATTTGTGTGTCTGAATACTGAACATTGAGGCTAAATGTTGTCCCCTGTGTTTCTTTACCAACAGAATAAGCCATAATTCATTCATTCACCCATTATGTCATTGTACAAATATTTTATGAGCACCTACAATTTGCCAGGCACTATTTTTGTTTCTGAGCATGCACAACAGTGAAGTATAAAATGCCTGCCCTTATGGATTTTATATTCTATGGCAAAATCACAATAAACATAATATGTATTAAAATTATGTAGTATGTTAGAATGTTGTAACAGCTATAGAAAAAAATAAAGCAAAATAAGAATAAGGAATTTGTTGGAAGTTGTGTTCAAAACAAATATTTGAACAAAAACTTGAAAGAAGTGGGGTAGGTGTTAGGAGGAAAGAGGGTTGCAGTCAGGGATTGCAGGTTGTGCAAGGCCCTAAGAGAGCCATGTCTGAGGTGCTGGAGGAGAAGCAGGATGCCAGTTGGGCTAAAATAGAGTGAGATCTTTGACTTTCATGATGTTCATTTGTTTTGTTGGAGGAGAACAAGGAGAGAAAATCCAACTGAACTTAACAGGAAAAACAACAAAAAAAAATTTTTAAGAAATAATGTGTCATCAGTACCCCAATAAGCCAAGATATTCAGGGAGAAGGAAATGGAAACAAGACTACCGTGTTTACTGAACACAAGGGCCAGATTCCATTGGCCAGAGCTCAGATAGGTGGCCACACCCAGCTAAAGGGAGCTGAGAGGCACTAGCTGAAGTTGAGCTAGTGAGCCCCAGCAGGGACACTTATTATTTATGTAAAGTTTTCAAGCTCTCATACATCCAATCTAGAATCAACTACTAGAGGTATCATTATCCATGCTTGTATCACAATCTATTGGGATAATTGTTAAAACATCCCAGGATGTCCTTAGTAATACTGGGTCAAAATATCAAACGGTTGGATCACACAAATGTATTTTCTAGGTGACTATGTTGGCATCTATATTTGGAAACCACCAAGTATTTTATCTTTTGGGCATGATAATATGTTAAAAAATATCTTAAAGAGCAAAAACCAAAATAAATTCCCTGAATTTTTTTAAAGTAGCTCTAGATATAGCATAGAGCAGCCACGAGGTGGCAGAAGAACTCCATTCTTGTAATCTCTTGGCTGCATCCTTGTTTTATCTTCTCTATTCCTCTACCTAATTTTTCTTGCATTTTACTATTTTGTTGGCTTGAGAATATATATGGCTTAAGTCCTTTAAAAGAGTTGGTTGCTAACCTTGTAAATAGACTGCAATATAAAAAAATGTATAGGGAAGAAAATGAGCAAAAGTGTCATGTTAGTGAGCTATTCAGAATGAATCCCATTAAATCTTTTGTTTATATATTAATATATATTTTGTTGTGATGTTTACTAAATAAAACTAAATGTTGGGAGGTCAAATAACAATAAAAAATGTTTGATAAACAAAGTTTGAAGGCATAAATTTTAGCATAGACTCATTTTATTTTGAAGGAAAACTCAAATTCTTGTTTTATGAAGTTAAGCACTCTAATAGTAATTTCATACCTGGATTTATAATTAAAGGCTGTATACTGCAAATCAAAGCATCAGAGGCTATTGGACTTAAACACATCTTACATAAATCTCAGTTTCACCTCCTCAGAGGTTGACCTTAGCAAGTTTCTCAACATCTTCATCTAATATGAGGGTAATAAAGAAAACTCCATAATATTGCTGTAAAGAATCATTGATGTCACAGGCAAAGTGCTTTATCCATACATAATTTCAAAAGGTAATCAGAGGGCAGAGCAAGATGGAGGACTAGAGATCACTTCTTTGTAGCCATCCCCAGTGGGATTGGGGAGAGAAGACTCCAAGCACGTCTGGCTTGTGGGCTCCACTGAGAAACATACCTTTGGGAGCACAGGGAGGCAGAGGAGGATGAAAGCAGTGGAGAATTGGCAAATGTTTGTGATGGGGCTGGCTGGCTGTGAAGTTCTAGAGGCAGCTACAGCAGCAGGGAGAGTTTAGAGACTGGGAAGGCCTTCTCTGTGGTTTTTTATTGTTGTTGTTGTTGTTATTGTTGTTTTTGGACTTGGGTACCTTGGTTGAGGTACCTTGGGAGATCTTGGATGAGTGAGGAAGTGGCTTTGAACAGCACTAGAGGATCGGCCTGAGCCACTGGGGGCAGAATGGAGGTTTCACTTTTGGCTGCAGGCTGGGTGTAACCATTGTGGTAGAGTCAGTTTGTAGGCTTGACCCTCAGGGTCCTAGAGCGAGGCTGGTTCTGGTGTGCCTGATAAGTGGATAGTCACTTCTGGAGAGATCCTATCAACACATGTTTTCCTGGGAAAGCCACTGTGTAGACAAAGGACACAATTTAGAAAGGTTGAGTAGTGTCTATTAAGTGGGTTGAGGAGAGATTCAGGCTCCCAATCCTATAGGGTTTGAGTGCAAAGAAACTATATTATAGTTTTATTTTTATTTATTATTATTATTTTTTAAGGCCGGGGCTGGGTTTGAACCTGCCACCTCCAGAATGTGGGGCCGGCACCCTACTCCTTTGAGCTGCAGGCACCACCCAATATATAGCTTTATTTTTTTAATGTTTTTTCAACTTCTCCCCCCTAGATTTTTATTTTTCTTTATTTTCTTAATTTTTCTCATTTAAATGTAATCTTCATCATTGCTTTCTTTAATAATAAGGTCATCACTTTTGCTAGTTTTTCTGCCCCTGTTACTTGTTCTCTCCACCAATTTTATTCCTTAAGGTTTTTGTTTGTTTCGGTTTAATTTATAGTATTGTTGCTTTTCTTCTCTCTTTGGTAGGGGTGTGGTCTTGTTCTGCTCAGGCTGGCAAAGAGATGCAGACATCAAGGGACCTACCCAACCCAGCCCCCTAAGAGGTTAGGATTTGTGAGTGTGGGTCAAAGGACCCTGCTGTACACCACTATTACTCCTGTCTCTCTCTTTCTGTTTCTTTTATCTTTTTGTCAATATTTCCTTCTTACTCAGCCCCTATCCTTTCTCTTTTCTCTTTTTATATCTTTTACCCTTTCTGGTACTTTACTCTTCTTGTCTGTTTAGTCCTTTATCAAAAACAAAACTTCAACACCTTAGGTCAGAGGCATGGTAACTTGAAGAGCAAGAGGAAGTGAAAGAAAAAAGTAGTACAAGGAAACAGACATAAAGAAAACACTCACAAGGAAGAAACAGCAGAAAAATCCTGGCAACATTAACAACTAGAACAGATAAATCCGCTCAGGGATCATAGGGTAGCTACAATAGAGGATTCCATCTATAAAGAAATGTTAGAAAGGGTAGAGGGGAATTTAAAATATGGATGGTAAAAACAATGAAGAAAATTTCTGAGAAAGTGGAAAGTAACCAAAAGGAAATCCAAAAAAAGAAAAAAGAATCAAATAAGAGATGAATGATATGAAGAATATAGAAAGGATATAGTGGAGCTTAAGATTTTGAAGTAGTCAATCAGGGAACTTAAAGATGTAGTAAAAAGGGGAGGGCCTGGGAGGAGGAGGCAAGATGGCCAACTGGAGCTAGCTTTACACAGAGGGTCCCATCCAGAAGGAGAGTTAAAGGACAGAATTTTGGGAGTAAGCTCATGGTTTGGAGCCGAGCCAAGAGATAAAATTGAAGAGTGCGCATCACCACAGCTGAGGTGAGCTGCAACCCCAAGGAAACAAACAATGGGTACAAAACCCATTGCCAAGGGGACAGAAGTCCCCTTGCTCATGAGAACAGCTTGTAGTATACTTTCTAAAAAGAATGAGCTGAGTTCAGATTTCCTCCTATTTTATCCTGGGGGGAGACCCTCTAAAAACCAGAATGCCTTCCCCAGAGAGGACCCACAAGTGTGCCATTGCACTCTCCCACCAGGCATAAAAATGAACATATATGCTACACACAATTCTGAACACCCAGCACTCCCTGCCACCCTCACCCCATGGTCTGGAAGCCTTTTCCCCATGGAGTCCAGATGCTTGGGCATTTTCTTGAGAGGTGTGGACAGGGCATGGGCTGTTACAAGTCTGTGCTGAATTGGCTGCATGGGTGTAAAGTGGGGACTGTGGAATGAGGGAGCTATACAGGAGAGAGAGAGATAGTGATCATTGGTGCAGGGCAGCAGCAGCAGGGGTGTGAGGGAACAACATCTCTCACACCCATGGAGATGTTTTGGAGAAACACTTCCCCCCTCTCTTAGCAAGTAGAGGGAGTCAGGCCTCTCCTCCAGTGGCAGCAACAAGTAGAACAGATCTGGGATGGAAATGCAGGCCCATGAGCAAAGGGTATGCCTGACGTGATACCTGCCTGGGCGGAGCATAGCAGGCATGGAGAATAGAATCCAGGTGTGTGTGTGCAGAGGTAGCATATTCCCAAAGTGTGGCTGAGTCAGACTTGCTGCTTTTGTGAGCCCAAGATGCAACCTGCCCCCAGGGGAGCATAGCTAGTGTAAAAGCAGGTATGGCAGCAGTATCATGCCAGGGAAGGGCAGGAACTGAAAGCCATTTGTGAGTTCTAACTATACCCACCCAGACATGGAATGCAGCAGAAAGAGAGACACCAGCTCCATGAGAATTGGCACAGTGGCAGTGGCACTGGGAGGGGCTGAGGTGCAGTTTCTGTGAACTCAAACGGCACCTGGCCCACAAGGGAATGTAGACTGGACAGAAATGCAAATTCTGTGAGAATATAAATGGCAGCAATATCAATTGGGGTGGGGCTGGAATTGAGTGAACATCCCCAGCTTCGCCTCCATTAAGCACCTAATGAAGCCAGGCTTCAGCACCTCCTGCCGACTGGTGGCAAGGAGTGGTGGCCTGGGCAAGGAGACATAGATCTCCCAGTGACTCAGGTAGGCGCAAACCCATGGTGCATCCACTCATTGGAGGGAACTGGGGTCACAGCCCTGTGGGTTTACCAATGACTGGGCATTATAGAGGTGCAAGGTTGGGAAGGATACATAAACCTTCCCAGACTAATTAATTTGCTGGGTGGGACCTTCTGACTCCATGGAGCACCAGAGCAAATCATACTTGAGCTGCCAGCAGACTTCTGCTATCTAGTTGCTGAACTTTTCCACTTGAGAATGGGTGCTGACTAGGACAATCGATTCGGAACTCTTGACCTGGTCCAATCACCGATGGTCCATCCAAGGTGATACACAGGGTGTGTGGTTGTGGGAAGGTTTGATTTTCCTTTTCCAGTAGTTGCCCATGGGGTGGGGGCAGGGTTCTCTTAGTTGCTTGTATTTCTCCACAGCTGAGACTTCAACCCAGAGTGACTTATTCACTAAGATTCGACAGACAACAGCTGATAACTAGACAGAGTCACTTAGCCCTGCCACACCAAGCAGATCCTTTGTGTCACAGGCCATAAAACCTGCAATCACCAGTCCCTGCTCTTGGGCAAAGGGCTGGTTAACCCCTACTCCAGGAGCCTCCAATCAAATTTCACCTTATCTGCTCATCTAGCCACTGGTGAAAAACAATTATGGGGCAGAATCAGCAGAAAAACTCTGGCAACATGAATAATCAGAGTAGATCAACTCTCCCAAGGAATGACAAAGGAGACACAACAGAAGATCCCATTCATAAACAAATGGCAGAGATGTCAGAAATGGAATTCAGAATTTTGTCTGCAAATAAGATTAACAGAATGGAGGTAAAGTTGGAATTAGAAATTCAAAGAGCTTTTCAAAAATTGTGTCAAGAATTCAATGAATTCAAAGACAAAATTACCAAAGATTTGACACATTGAGATAAGATCTTGTAGCCCTCAAAGATCTGAGAAATACAGTAGCTTCCCTCAGTAAAAGAATGGAGTGGGCAGAATAAAGAATTTCTGACATTGAAGACAAGCTTTTGAATGCTCCCAAATGCTCAAAGAGGAAGAGAAGAGAAGCGGAGAGCAAAAACAGATCATTCTTTCAGAGAACTCTGGGATAATTCAAAGAAAACTACTATTCCCCCTATAGGAATTCCTGAAGGTGATGAGGTTGCTTTGAATGGCCTAGATGCCAAGAGATTCTGAAATTTAGATAGCAGACAGCTTCAGAACCCCCACACGACTCAACCCAAATAAAGCATCTCCCAGACACATTATAATTAACTTCACCAAAAGTAATATGAAGGAAAAATTCTGCAAGCAGATAGAGGTAAGAAAACCATAGCCTATGAGGTGAAGAATAATAGAATGACTGCAGATCTCTCTGCTAAAACTTCTCAAGCTAGAAAAGGGTGGTCATTGACCTTTAACCTCCTAAAACAAAATAACTTTCAACCCAGGATCCTGTATCTAGCTAAACTGAATTTCATTTATGATGGAGAAATTAAATATTTTAATGACATTCACATGTAGAAGAAATTTGCCATAACTAAACCAGCTCTCTAAGATATTTTCAAACCTATCCTCCATAGTGTCTAGCACAATCTTCTACCACCAAAGTAAACTCACTCAGAAACTTTTTATCAAATTACAACTTCTACAGTGGCAAAAGAATTAAAAATGTCCACTGCACTTTCAAAAAAACTCAATACCCCATTACTACCAGGCTTATCAATATTCTCAATTAATGTGAATGGCTTAAATTATCCTCTAAAGAACACAGGTTGGCTGACTGGATACAAATACTCAGGCCAGATATATGCTGCATACAAGAATCTCATCTCACCTTAAAAGATAAATATGGACTCAGGATGAAGGAATGGTCATCTATAATTCAGGCAAATGGCAATCAGAAAAAAGCAGGTGTTGCAATTTGGAAAGATAAGGATGGTCACTTCATATTTGTTAAGGGTAACAGTCAACATGATCAGATTTCAATTATTAACATTTATGCACCCCACCAAAATTAGCCTCAATTTATAAGAGACTCTAACAGACATGAGCAGCTTGATTTCCTCCTGCACCATAAGTCAGAGATTTTAACACTCCTTTGGCAGTGTTGGATAGATCCTCCAACAAGATATTAAGCAAAGAAATTTTATACTCAAACTTAACCATTCAACAATTGGATTTAATAGATGTCTATAGAACATTCCATCCTAACAAAACTGAATACACATTCTTCTCATGAACCCATGGAATATCCTCCAAAATGGATCACCTCTTAGGTCACAAGTCTAACCTCAGCAAATTTAACAGAATAGAAATTATTCCTTGCATCTTCTTGGACAATCATGGAATAACATTTGAACTCAATAACAGCAGGAATATGCATACTCATACCAAACCATGGAAACTATATAACTTTATGCTGAATGATAGCTGGGTCATGGCTGAGATTAAGAAGCAAATTACCAAAATTTTGAAACAAAATGATAATGAAGACATGAATTACCAGAACCTCTGGTTTAGTGTAGAGGCAGTCCAAAAAGAGAAATATATAGCATTGTCAACCTTTCTCAAGAGAGCAGGAAGAGAGGATGCTAACAACTTAATGGAACATCTCAATGAACTGGAAAAGGAAGAGCATTCCAATCTCAAACCCAGCAGAAGAAAAGAAATAACCAAAAATTAGAGCAGAATTAAATGAAATTGAAAACAGAAGCATTATACAACATATCAATAAATAAAAAAGTTGGTTATTTGAAAATGCCAATAAAATAGATAACACTTTGGCCAACCTAACGAGGAATAAAAAAGTAAAATCTCTAATTTCATCAATGAGAAATGACAAAGATGAAATAACAGACTCCTTAGAAATTAAAAAAATCCTTAATGAATATTACAAGAAACTCTAGTAACCTTTTCCAAAATATAGACAAAGAAGGCATACTACACAACATATTCTCTAAAACAAACATCACCTTGATCCCCAAACCAGGAAAGGACTTAATAAGGAGAGAAAATTATAGACCAATATCACTAATGAACATTGATACAAAAATATTCAATAAGATCCTAGCAAACAACAAATCCAGTAACACATCAAACAAGTTATACACCATAACCAAGCAGGTTTTATGTCAGAGTCTCAAGGCTGGTTCTATACATGTAGAACTATAATTATAATTATAAACAAAATAAAAAACAAAGACCATATGATTCTCTCAATTGATGCAGAAAAGCTTTTGATAATATTTAGAATTCTTTCATGATCAGAAAACTTAAAAAAAATAGGTATAGAAGGGACATTTCTTAAACCGATAGAGGCCGATAGAGGAGTTAAATTGAAATCATTTCCACTCAGATCAGGAACCAGGCAAGGTTGCCCATTGTCTCCACTGCTTTTTAATATTGTAATGGAAGTCTTAGCCATTGCAAGCAGGCAAGAAAAGGTGATCAAGGAATACATATAGGGTCAGAGGAGGTCAAACATTCACTCTTAGCAGATGATATGATTGCATATCTGGAAAACCTCAGGAATTCAACTACAAAACTCTTAGAAGTGATCAAGGAATACAGCAATGTCTCAGGTTACAAAATCAATATTCACAAATCTGTAGCATTTTTATATGCCAACAATAATAGTCAAGCTGAAAAAAATAGTTAAGGACTCTATTCCATTCACAGTAGTGCTAAAGAAGATGAAATATTTGAGAGTTTACTTAACAAAAGACGTAAAGTATCTCTATAAAGAGAACTATGAAACTCTAAGAAAAGAAATAGCTGAAGATGTGAACAAATGGAAAAACATACCATGCTTGTGGCTGGGAAGAATCAACATTGTTAAAATGTTCATACAACCCAAAGCAATATACAATTTTAATGCAATCCCTATTAAAGCACTACTGTCACAATTTAAAGACCTCTAAAAATAATACTTATTTTTATATGGAATCAGAAAAAACCTTGACTAGCCAAGACATTACTCAGAAATAAAAGAAAATCAGGGGGAACCATGCTACCAGATCTCAGATTATACTATAAATCGACTGTGATCAAAACTGCATGGTACTGGCACAAAGACAGAGAGGTAGATGTATGGAACAGAACAGAGAACCAAGAGATGAACCCAGCTACTTATCATCATTTGATGTTTGACAAGCTAAATAAAAACATTCAGTGGGGAAAAGACTCCCTATTTATCAAATGGTGCTGTGTGAACTGGCTGGTAGAAGACTGAACTGTGTCCACACCTTTCACTATTAACTAAGATAGACTCTCACTGGATTAAAGATTTAAATTTAATACATGAAACTATAAATATACTAGAAGAAAGTTCAGTGAACTCTTGAAGACATTGGCCTGGGAGAATATTTTATGAGGAGAACTCCCAGGCAATTGAAGCACACCAAAAATACATTACTGGGATCTGATCAAACTAAAAACTTCTGTACAGCTAAGAACACAGTAAGTAAAGCAAGCAGACAGACCTCAGAATGGGAGAAGATATTTGCAGGTTATGACTCTGACAAAGATTTAGTCACCAGAATCCATAGAGAACTGAAATATATTAGCAAGAAAAGAACAAATGATCCTATCTCAGGATGGGCAAGGGATTTGAAGAGAAACTTTTCTGAAGAAGGCAGGTGCATGGCCGAGAGAAACATTAAAAAATGCTCATCATCCTTAATCATCAGAAAAATCCATATTAAAACTACTTTTGAGATATTTTCTAACCCCAGTAAGATTAGCCCACATCACAAAAATTCCAAAACCATAGGTATTGGCGTTGGTGTACAGAAAAGGGAACACTTTTGCACTGCTGGTGGGGGGTGCAAACTAATACGTTCCTTTTTGAAAGACATTTGGAGATCACTTAGGGATCTTAAAATAAACCTGCCATTCCATCCTTCAATTACTCCATTAGGTATATATCCAGAGGTCAAAAAATCACTTTATAATCAAGATAATTGCACCAGAATGTTTATTGCAGCCCAATTCATAATTGCTAAGTCATGAAAGAACCCTAAGTGCCCATTGACTCATGAATGGATTAATAAATTGTGGTATATGTACACCATTGATATTATGCAGCCTTAAAAAAAGATAGAGACTTCACCTCTTACAAGTTTACATTGGTGGAGCTGGAACATATTCTTGTTAGCAAAGTATCTCAAGAATGGAAGAGGAGTTGCAATCTTGTTTTCAGATGCAAGTGGATTTAAAGCAACTAAAGTAAAAAAAGACAAAGATGGACACTTCATATTGATCAAGGGAATCGTACAAAAAGAAGACATTTCTTTTTTTTCTTTAGAATTTTTTTTTATTAAATAATAGCTGTGTACATTAGTGCAATCAAGGGGTACGATGTTGTGGTTTCATATATAATCTGAAATGTTTTCATCAAACTGTTTAGCATCCCCTTCATGGCATTTTCTTAGTATTGTATGAAGACATTTGTATTCTGCATTTAGTAAATTTCACCTGTACCCTTCTAAGATGCACCATAGGTGTAACCCCACCAATTACCCTCCCTTTACCCCAACCTCCCTCCTCCCTCCCTTCCCATATTCTTGTGCTATAGTTGGGTTATAGCCTTCATATTAAACCTTTAAATTAGCTTCATAGCAGGGCTGAGCACACTGGATACTTTTTCTTCCATTATTGAGATACTTTGCTAAGAAGACTGTTCCAGCTCCATCCTCGTAAACATGAAAGAAATAAAGTCTCCATCTTTCTTTAAGACTGCAGAGTATTCCAAGACATACATGTACCACAACTTATTAATCCATTTGTGAGTTGATGGGCACTTGGGCTTCTTCCATGACTTAGCAATTATGAATTGGGCTACAATAAACATTCTGGTACAGATGTCTTTGTTATAATGTGATTTTTGGTCTTCTGGGTATATACCTAGTAAAGGAATTATAGGATTGAAAGGACAGGTCTATTTTTGGATCTTTAAGTACTCTCCAAATATCCTTCCAAAAGGAACATATTAGTGTGCATTCCCACCAGCAGTGCAGAAGTGTTCCCTTTTCTCCACATCCACACCAACCTCTCTGGTTTTGGAATTTTGTCATGTGGGCTAATCTTACTGGAATTAGGTGATATCTCAAAGTAGTTTTGATTTGCGTTTCTCTGATGATTAAGGATGGTGAGCATTTTTTCATGTGTCTGTAGGCTGTGCTCCTGTCTTCTTTAGAGAAGTTTCTCTTCAAGTCCTTTGCCCATCCTGAGATGGGATCACTAGTTCTTTTCTTACTAATACGCTTGAGTTCTCTGTGTATTCTGGTTATCAAACCTTTGTCAGAGGCATAACTTGCAAATATTTTCTCCCATTCTGAGGGCTATCTGCTTGCTATACTTAATATATTCTTAGCCATACAGAAGATTTGTAGTTTGATCAGGTCCCAGTAGTGTATTTTTGATACTGCTTCAATTGCCTGGGGAGTCCTCCTCATAAAATATTCACCCATGCCAATTCCTGCAAGAGTTTCTCCTGCACTTTATTCTAATAGTTTGATAGTTTCATGACTTAAGTTTAAATCTTTAATCCAGTGAGAGTCTACCTTAGTTAATAGTGAGAGATGTGGGTCCAGTTTTATTCTTCTATGGGTCACCAGCCAGTTCATCCAGCACCATTTGCCAAATAAGGAGTCATTTCCCCACTCAATGTTTTTAGTTGGCTTGTCAAAGATCAAGTGATGGTAAGTAGCTGGATTCATCTCTTGGTTGTCTATTCTGTTCCAAACGTCAACCTCTCTGTTTTTGTACCAGTACCATGCTGTTTTGATCACTATCGATTTATAGTAGAGTCTCATATCTGGTAGCGTGATTCCTCCTGCTTTATTTTTATTTCTGAGTAATGTCTTGGCTATTTGAGGTTTTTTCTGATTCCATATAAAACAAAGTATTATTTTTTCGAGATCTTTAAAATATGACAATGGAGCTTTGATAGGAATTGCATTAAAATTATATATTGCTTTGG
>CAUYON010170486.1:0-64459 GCA_963573935.1 Arctocebus calabarensis
TTTTTAAATTTCTAAATGATCTAACCAGAACTTTAAACAAAACCACTAAATGCCACACAGTTTGGCTTATCTTATTATCAATATAATACATACAAACAGCCTGACTCTTCCACTATCCATGGCTTATACAGATGGGAAATATTTATTGGTACAAAACTCTAGTTTATGGCCAAAAAATAAGTAATTTAATTTAGTAACCTGAGTTCAGATCTATGAAGAATCTATGAAGATTTCTTGTCTTTAATTTCTTTTTTTAACTCTATATTTAGAACCACCAGCACCATGTCCTTAATCGCATAATCAATGTAATTAATGCATTACTGACACCATCATTTGGATATAGTCAATCCCAAACCTCTAGTGGTAATGCCAGGGGCAATTTAATATAGCAGATAAGAATTCTGGACTTTGAGGAATATCCCTGACTTTTATTTCATCATATCCATCTTTTATTTGAAACAATAGGTTTCAAGCCTTACAGAATAATAAAAACTTATAAATGTATTTATAGGATAACTTCTGGATTATTATTTATTTATTCAAGCTGAGTTTTAAATAAATAGGGAAGACGCCACCTCTTGTCATAAGGGCTCAAAAACTAGATAATTCCTCCCATCATCCATAAATATAGTGATATGGAGATATTATGAGATGATGACTTCACAGAGTGTCAAGGGGATTACTAATGAGGATGATTATAGTGGTCTACTCCCATCATCCTAATCTAGACGTTCAAATTTATTCCTTCCAGGTATGCTAAAAGGCATATTTTCAGCTTTAATATAAGTCTAAACTGTAGGGGGGTAGGAATATGGGTTGTGCAATATTGTAATTAGTATTCTGGAATTACTGATGAAGGTAGAAATTCACCAGCTGTGTTATTTAGTAGTGTTTTCATCTTCTGCCTATATAAAAATTGTTATTGTTTTATCAGTATTAATAAAGCATATATTGAGAAATTTTTCTAAATATATATTTCTGGATTTCATTAATAATAACTACAAATATAATACGTTCACCATCTTCTTACATACAAAATATTCTCGAAATGTGGCAGTCAGTGGTAGAAAAATGGCTAATTTAAAATATTTTGCACTTACTCAGCTTAAAATATTTTGTACTTATTCAGTAATTAATATGGATATATTTGAAATTCTGATGTTCCACTCACAATTAAATTAAAGTTTTGCATTATAAGCACCTGACAGGTAAAGCAAGGAAGGTTTCTAATTATATTCTCCATAGAACATATTCTCCCTGGAAAAAGATAAATGCAATCAGACAGAAGTATATCCTAGAGCAATGGAAATAATTAAAGATTTCAGTTTCCAACAACTTCCTTGGAAGCAAATTAAAGAGAAATTACTGAGATATCAACAGAAGCAAAATTAAGCAGAATAGATACTAATGATCAATGTGAAAGTAGTCCACAAGTCAGCAAAACAACTAAGCAAAGTAAAATGCTAGCAACCAATAAATACGAAAGAATGAGCTAAGTCTACTGAATAAAATGCATTAGCAGGAATTTCTTTTTCACTAAGAAATTCAAAGTACATCAAATTTAATATTTAATATTTTCTTACTATAGTTGAATTTCTTAGGTAAGAATCCTAAAAACATTTTTACATATATCATTCATATGTATTCTTTGGTAATATTATGCACATATTCCAGGTGGTACTTCATATTTTCAATCTTGGAATATTAAAATTTTTCTCATCCTTACCTAACATATTTTAGATGAATTTTGTTCAAGTAATCATTTAAAGGTTTCGGTCCAAATTCCCAAATCTAGAAGTCTGCTTGTTAAAATCATCAGCATTTGAATTGGCTAAAAGAAATTCTTTCAGTCAGAAAATTGAATGGGAAGGACTTTAAATAAGCCGTAAACTCTTAAGTTGGACATATTTCCCATCCCAGCATTTGCTGTCATATAACAGGGACACTTCATGTTAATGTCATGTTAATTTCCTGGTCCTGAAGCATTTGAGTTTGCAATTTCTGGATTGAAATTTTGCCATATTGGGAACAAATAATTTTGCGCTTCCAAATATACATGTGTATATATATGCAAAACATAATGTCCCTGTCATGCCCTGTTGGAAGAGGACCAGCAGCCAGATATTTATAAACAGGACCTAATCAGTATATATATATATATATATATATATATATATACACACACACACACACACACACACACACACACAATTATATATTATTATATACATATGTACATATGCATTTACTCAGGAAAAAAAGTAAATGATGGGAGTTTCAGTTTCTATTCTAAAACCTATTAACTTGCCTCTGACATTCAGCATATTTTTCTTAAAACTGAATAGTTGCTTTTGATCTAAATTAGGTTTCTCTCTCTTATAAACACAGTTGCTACCTCAGCTCTTATTTAGTTCCAGACAATATATTTTGATGGATTTCTTTTATAAATTGTCTGTTTTTGTCAAGTAATGGGGCCCTCCATGGAGCGGCTGTTCAAAGAAAAGTAATTCTATTTGGGGTTTGATTGCTCATTTAATTGGCTGACACCCACATCCAAACTTACCATAAATTTATTATGAAATTTATCATTGTCATCTTAGATTTCTCTACAAGTAACCACAGCTCCCGAAATTATCATAGCCATCATAATATAACCTTAGCTTTTTTCCGATAGAGGCAAGATATCTAAGTTCTATAAGGCCAGGTGCAAATTATTTTGTTCTATGTATGAATCTTAAAGTAAACACAAACAATCTAATCAGTTGTTTCACTTCAGCTGTAGGTTTTGTTTTCTTTTGGTTTCGATTTTTGATTTTTGAATCTTCTTGGAATTTTTATAGAGCCTGCTCCAAAATCCACTTCAAATCTGCCTATAGTGATTAATAACTTACAGTTGAATATGTCATTTCTTATAGTACAACACATTCAATAAAATAACCTTATTGGTGCCCATGGTCATCATGTATAGCAAAAAGAGAATGCAAAACATAATGTCCCTGTCATGCCCTGCTGGAAGAGGACCAGCAGCCAGATATTTATCAACAGGACCTAAGATTTAAATGCTCACCTCACCAGAACTGACAAGGTCAGGTCAGAATAGCACATAAGTGATAATGAAATTAATTTAACCAGCTCTGCTTACATGATGGTTTGACATCTGTCTTTCTTTCCTACCTGGCTTGTGTGAAAGAATGACCAACTTCTACATAAGTCAAAACTAATAGCCTAGTAAAATAGCATAGTTTAATTTTACAAAGTATATCAAAATTTCATACAGGTTAGCATTCATCTGGATTCTTAAATTTGGCATGTCAGTGTTAGAACTAGAGTGCTGTGATGTCACAGCTCACAGCAACCTCCAACTCTTGGGCTTAAGAGATTCTCTTGCCTCAGCCTCCCAAGTAGCTGGGACTACTGGTGCCCAACACAACACCTGGCTAATTTTTCGTTGTAGTTGTCATTGTTGTTTAGCAGGCCCAGGCTGGGTTCAAACCCACCAGCACCAGTGTATATGGCTGGCGCCCTATCCATTGAGTGACGGGCATGGAGCTGGCCCAAGTTAACATTTTTCCATAAATCTTATCATAAAAATGCATATCCAAGGCAGTTTTTCATTTTCTAGTCGTCTCATTTTTTCCATCATTTTTTTCATTTTTCTAGGTTTCATTTTCATGGGTTAAGAGTATAAACCCATGCCTTATACCTAGCATCAGTTCAGAGGACAAGAACAGATTTGAGAGGAGTATTGCCTGGCTTGAGAATAATTACTGTAATTAATCTAAACAGAAGACACTACTAGAGCCTTTAATTCTGGTTCATAAGATTTACACATCTATTTTAGCAGGTTTAGGAGATAAACTCTACTTGTTCATCAGGAGATATGGAGTAGGTTTGTACTTCTGTGCTCATCTTATCAGCAAAAAAATTTAGTAACACAAAAGAAATGAGACATAAAGACATGACTGGCCAGGCTCTAGGGCTCAAACCTGTAATCCTGGCATTCACTCTTAGAGGCCAAGGTGGGTGAATCACCTGAGCTCAGGAGTTTGAGAACAGTCTGAATGAGAGTCTACTAAAAATAGACCAAAACCAAACCAAGGAAAGACCAGCCGGCAGTTAGGGCAGGGGCCTTCCAGCTACTCAGGAGGCTGAGACAAGAGGGTCACTGTGTTTCAGTGTGAGCTATGACGCCATGCACTCTACCCAGAGCCACAGAGTGAGACTCTGTCTCAGAAAAACAAAACAAGCAAAATACACAGTGACTGAAAGCTCATCTATGTGAATTTCAAAAACAAATGCCAAACCCACCACCACAGACCAAAGCTTATCTGAATGCTCTTGGTTTTGCCATTGTCTCAATCCACAACACCTGACTTCTTTGAACAAACTACCACCCAGAAGATGCCACACTCATTCCACTGATCCACTTACACGTTCTTGTTTAAAGAGACATTGGGCTTTGTTGACAAGGGAAGAACAGAGAAACCTCCAATGGAGTGGGAGTGTGGCACTTTTCTGTGCATACTTCCATTCTTCAAACCCAAATGATGAGTGGGATTAAAAATAACCATAAAACAACTGTAATATACAGTGGGGAAAGGATCCATACTATTGTACAGAATTCGAATGTATTTGTCTTGTGTGTTTACTATAAGCTTATTTAAAGTAAGGTCAGATAGCAGAATGGAGACAAGGGATTTGCCCACCCATGCTGCAATTAAAGTTAAAATGTGGGGAAGGGGAAGGAATTTTTCTGAAAATACTGCAGTGCCAACAGAATTGCTCTCTTCAATTACGTAGGCAGTTGCTTCAATTATTTTTTATTGTTTTTTAGTCTGTTTTATGCTATCAGAATTGAATATATGAGCCTGGGTAATTCCTTATACTTTTGGGGGCTGCAAAGTCCAAGACCAAGGGGTTCACATCTGGTCAGAGCCTTTATGCATCATCATCCCATGGCAGAAGGCAGAAGGACAAGAGAGCACGGGGCCCAGGCTCACTTCTTAAACAAACCTACTCCCATGGTAGCCACATTAATCTGTTAATAGGGCAGAGCCCTCCTGACTTAATGACCTCTTATTAGGGTCCCATTTCCCACCACTGGTGCATTGGGGGTCAAGTTTCCAATACATGAACTTTGAAGAACACATTCAAACCACGGCAATTATAAAATAGAAGCTTTTCTAATTTGCATTTCTCTCCCCTGGATCAGAGGAAGAATAATCAGATCATGCCCACATAGCACTAGCTATGGGAACCAGACTTAATGGAAGGAAGGAAATAAAGAAAACAATAGACCTATGGAACAACTTAGAAAAGACAGATTATGAAATATCATCTCCAGTCTGATCACTTTATTTCACAAATTCCTAAATTAGGAGGTCTTATTGCTGAGTGGCGAGTACATTGGCAACTGTCATAAAATTCTCTATATTCTTTTGCATTTTTGAAATCTTCATAATCACAACAAATTGTATGTACTTAAGAAACTATACCGCCACTCAAAGAAGTGGCTTTACAGACTGTGACAAATGGAAGAAGTGATTATTTTCAACCTCAAAAATACTACTCAAATAAGCTTTGGGGGAAAATACACAAACACACATACGCACACACACATTCATTTATATAGAAAGATTAACAGAGATGTTTCCTATCTAAAAATGGATCATCATCCAGTGGTAATGGATATGTGAAATTATAAAGAGTCAAAGTCTTTTGAAAATCTGGGGCAGGGCACGGAGGTTCAAGCCTGTAATCCTAGCACTCTGGGAGGCCCAGGTGGGTGGATTGTTGAGCTCAGGATTTTTAGACCAGCCCAAGCAAGAATGAGACCCTGTCTCTATTAAAAATAGAAAAACTGAGGCAAAACGGTCACATGAGCCCAAGACTTGGAGGTTGCTGTAAGCTGTAATGACTCCATATCACTCTACCCAGGGTGATAGCATCTCAAAAAAAAAAAAAAGAAAGAAAGAAAAGAAAAAAAAGGAAAGAAAAGAAAATCTGATCAAAGGTCTACATAAAAGGTATTTTGGACACACATAGAAAATCATTCACACATTTTGAGGGGCTTCACGGGACAGAATCCTTAAACTAGCACTTAAAAGGAGTCAAACATATTTCTAAAGACTTTATGTCAAATAATTTCATTTTTAAATGACACAATGAGGAAACTGAGGTTCAATGAGGTTAAGTGACATTTCCAAGCAGTAGTGAATAACTGAGTGAAATATTGATAAGGCATGTATATAAAATACATGTATACATAGTAATGCACACACACATATAAACTACACCACCCAAGCCAGATAATACCTTATAGAGCTTGCATGTCCCAATCATTGGAATGATGTCAGACACTGCATGGGTTATCAATGAACACTGATCACTCATGAACGCCTTAACAGGAGGTGACTATCAGAGAGGTGTGTCTCTGGGTATGTGTGTGTATGTCTATGGTATTATGAAAAAATGTTTTTTTGTGACTATTCCTTATAACTTTCCAAAGACATGCATGACCAAACAAACAAACCCTCTTCCCTTCTCCCCCACCTTCGGCCCTCACCATAAACTGGAGCCTTAGGCTCCATCTATATATACGTTATATACATCAGGTGCTGAGGTAAAGATGGAATGTCCTTTTCTATTTTGAGACAGAGTCTCACTATGCCGCCCTCTGTAGACTGCTATAGTGTCACAGCTCACATTCTCAAACTCTTGGGCTTAAGCAATTCTCTTGCCTCAGCCTCCCAAGTAGCTGGGACTACAATGTCCACCAGAACACCCGACTATTTTTTTGTTGTAGTTGTCATTGTTTGGTGGGCCTGGGCTGGGCCAGTTTGAATCTGCTAGCCCAGGTGTCTGTGGCTGGCACCCTAGCTGATGAGTTACAGGTGCTGAGCCAGAATGGCATGTCTTAGGATAGCTACTCTCTTATTTCCTTTCCTGAAAAAAATAAAGAGCATATACACCCTCTCTAAAAACTTTATATATACAACTTTCATAATTAATAACATTTAGGATCCAAGAACACCACTTAGAGATCACACGTAGTATGTATAGTCGATGACAGAGAAGTAACATTTGATATATTTTCCTACTTCTGTGAACTTCTACCAAACTGTCTCTCTCCTCAGTCCCACAAACAGTCTGTCACTGACCCCAGGGTCATGTTATTGGTCTTAAGGAGCATTAAATATCCAAAAGGAAGGGGCCTCTTAGTTTAATAGCATTTCAATATATTGAATGGTTTGCTTTCAATAATCCATTATTTAATTAAAGTGTAGTGATTTCTTTCAGCATTTTAATTAGTAATCCAAGGTCTGACCATTGAGAAGCCAAGTTGTTCAGGAAACAGATGAGGAGGATGTGGTAGGGATCACAGTCTGTGCCTTTCTGCACCTGCACCCTTGACAGCATTGGTCCCATGTAGTCAAGTGAGAATCAGGTAATAGAGGTTTGTTTTCAGCACATTACCAATTTTTTCTTCCTAAAGCTATGTACCCTTGGCTCTTAAAAAATACAAGGTATGTCCTAAGGATAGAGTTTCTTCTCTCTGTGAAGAAGCCTTGACAGGCAGCCCCCCTATATGTTGGCAGCATGAAAAGAAATACACACAAAAGAAGCTTGCCATTTCCATTCTGAGCTTTTATAAAGATCATGTGCTGATGCAGCTTCTCAATGGAGAGCCATTCAGTCTCGCCAACAAACATATCAGGAGCAAATCTATCTTTCTGTCCTCACAACCTCTCCCATTTGTCTTTTCAAGGCTAATGCGGCCTCAAAACAAATGTTTTTAAAACATCTGTCATGTGCTTATTATTAAAGTTCTGATAGGGGAAAAATGACATAATTATAGGGACAGTGCTTAAAATTGTAGTGTTTAATCAAAGTGAGTTGACTTTGAACCTTACCAAAAGCCAAATAATAGTGTTTGGTCTATTGTGAATCACTTGGTCATTGTCAATAGTCTTAGTCATGTTGCCTATATCAGGGAAAGTGGTACAACAGTGCCATCTTGACCAGAAAAAGAAGAAATCTGGACTCTAAGGAGGGAATTTATAATTCTAGCATTGTCAGGTGAATGTGCAGCAAAGTATATTATTTTTGAATTTGACATTTCATCATGATGAGGATTATTCTTCCCCTACCACCATCCACATATAAGACAGTATCATTTGGGCCAGTCTATCATGCGTTGACACTCATGTATGCTGTCCTGAAAACACTTAGCTGTATTTCATAAAGTGGGAGGCTCAAGGATAGAAATAGTGTCAAAATGTGCAAGAACTGGGAAACTGAATTAGAGTTGAAAAGGCTAAAATTAAGGAATCTTAATGCCTGTTAGTCTCCTTATTTATTTTTGCCAATTCCAGACAGTAAATGTTAACAATAAAATAATTGCAAGTCATAAAAATCTATTCATATGCATTTCTATTCAGATTATAAAATCATAAAGATAGAAGACAATTTTAATTGTGTTTTTGATAGAGTGAAGCCTACCAATATTTCTTTTATGATTCAAGTAATTTGTTCAGATTGTGAATCATAGTTGTAACATAATGGATGTGATGAAAGTACAGAAGAATTTCAGAAACATCTTCACTGGGTGACCAGAATGAGTTTCTCATCCTGTGATCACAATTACACGGGAAGTTCCAGGGAAAAACAACTGAAAAAAATTAAAATTAAATGAGGACTTTTCCCAGATCTCTATAATGAATGATAAAATTCATTATTGCATCTAAGGCGGGAAAGATAATAAAGAACCAAACAAACACCTGTATATGATTTACTTCAAATAATCACAAGAAATTAATTTACCAATGTAGCATAATTAAACAAGAAACAGTCCCTTGTGGCTCAGAGACAGTATGAAAACTTTTCAAAAAGTCATCCAAGAGAAAAGGTTTTATTTCAAATGCAAAATATGAATACTATTTTCATAAACTGCTACTCAGTCATACAAAATCTGGGATACAAAAGAGAAAAAGTCTTGAGGAAGTTATGAACTTTTTAACTTTGATCTACTTTAAAAGAATAATTGGTCATGCTAAGTCCCAAGAAAGATGATGCCATCTTTTTCCCTGAAAAATTTGTAATTGGAGAACAGACAACTCTTTATAAAGGTCAGATCTAGACTAAAAGCACTGTTATGTCAAACCTTCTGTGAATTCTTCTATAAGTAAATGACCTATTTCACCTTCTTTAAGGGCTTTCTTTGCAGGCTAGTCTGATATTCTTCTTTAATATTCAAAGTCATGGAAATTTCAGAGTGGACAATCAATCAAGTTTGAGTCAGCAGTAGCTTGGTAAATATTATCAATTTATCTTGGTTGTGGGTGTGGAAGGGAAAGACTCCATTAGGAATTTTGCCAGTTTCCTTTATGATCATTCTACAATGACCGATGTCAAGCTACCAATGTGGTGTCTCTGAACCTAGAGTTGGGAAAAGATACACATAATACATACTTACATGGTATGCCTATCATGGAAATGCAATAGATGTAAATAAATGCAGTAAAAATAATAAGGAAGTAAGGAAAGATAAGTATTTATCACCTTGCTTTTAATATAATACATGCAAGTGTATAAAACATAATTTTAATAATGGTTGTGCTCAACCACTGGCTTGAAAAAGCCCAATCATTTACCACTTTTCACATACCCTAATCAACTGTGTGCAACACACTTTTTGCTCCAGGTCTCTGCCCCTGAGCTGTTGGTCTGGTAGATTCTAGATTTGGAAAAAGATTTACGTGGCTTATCCTAACATTTTGACTATTCTGAAACCCTAGTGTTTAAAGTGCTAAGACCCTAGGTCTTAGTCTTTTGAAAGAATGATAAAATTAAAGGAACTGCAGCCTCAGAAAATTGTATATATGCAAATATCAAATTTTGCTTATAATCTCAGAGTTGTTGCCTAACCCCTAGCCACTCCCCTAGCTATTTTTGAGTTAGCAGGTAAGTAACAGGAAAACAGCCGACATAGTCATCAGAGGATAAGGTGAGGGAGAACTGGGGGAACATCGAGGTGACTGGTATCTGATCTTCCAAATCAATGTCCACTTGATCACTTTCTCTAAGATCTTACTTAGAAACAAGAAACGGAACTGGCCAACATGTCTGTGTGTAGTATCAGTTTCTGAAGGCTGACACCATAAACTACCACGTATTGGGTGGCTTAAAACAGTACAAATTTATAGTCCTGTACACGAGGTCTTACTCCAGCTAGAATTGTTTGGTCAATGTCATTATTTCTCTTATGGTTTTGAAAGGGAAGATATTTATATCCCCATTTAACAGAGCTAGAAACTCTCTCATTGATAGAAGAAAACATTTGCCCCAAACATCCAGTGTAGCAACCAATTTTGTCAGATATAAAACCAGAGTTCTTTGGAAAGCCCCAATTTACTTTCTTCCTAACTCAAGCCCTTTCTAAGGCCTTGCTTTCAGCTGCTCTGTGCATGCTCCATTGTCAGCACAGATGCCCTCTCTAAACATGAGGAAGTGCTCGAATCCCCCAGCAAATGAAGTGAAACATTCTACCTCAAAAGTCACTGAATTTCATGTATTAAAAAGTGCATTCTGCTTCACGTCTTCAGCAATGCAAACAGTTCTGGTTTTATGAAAACATACATTTCTAATGCTTTTTCCGTGCTTGTGCTGTTGTTTTAAGGTTACAATCATTTCGGTTGTGAACAGAGTTCAAAATACAAAAGAAAATTGTTGCTCAAAAAAAGAAACAACAACAACAACAACAAATTCTTGCAATGGTTCAATTAATCTGCAGGGCTTTCCCTGTTCAAATCAGAATGGGACTGAAAGGACCTATTTGCATTCAATCCCTACCCATTCCATAGCTATTGAATATACATGCAACCCTCCCCCCCCAACAAACACACACACACAAAGTAGAGTTCAATTATTTAAAAAGACATATGTCTAAAAAATTTGCATGATGTGTCCCCAACTCTCTTTTAGTCAATATATCATATGATATTGTTTTCTCATTGACATTTTGTTTATTAAGGGTGGTATTTGTTTCCTATCAACCATTTGATTCCTGTTTCAGTTCTCTAGTTCAGACAGGTGTTCTCAAGAAAAAGAAAAAAATACTAACAGAAAATATAAGAGCTACCTTAGTTTTAGTAAAAGCTATCCTAAGAAAAGAAAATTATACAGTTGAGATATTTTCAAGCAAAGCAGGGATCACTGTTGACAGCCAAAGGCTGATATGTGACAGGTAGTCAAAGTTTCTCAAGAGTTTTACAAACTTTCTCAAATGTCACTCATGAGAAATAACTGAGTCTTGATTATTCTCTTCTAGTTGTAATCCCGGTCCCAGAGCAGGGATCTGTCACACTGAGGTCCAGACAGGTGTTCATTTGACTTCAGTGGAATGATTTGGGGGCCCATACTCAGTATCTAACCAAGAAGCCCATTCCATTTTCTAGTAGGTCTATTGAGGAAAAGCTGCTTTTTATTCTAAACTCAAATTTGCCTCCATACTACTTCCATGAATTAGAAATTCTAACCTTTCTTCTAGAACAGCACACAGTCTGATTCTGTTTTCTATGCAAGTATGACTCTAATTCACCTGTTCAGAAGTTAGTAATTGGTGATCTTTGACATGATGTGAACTATTCCAGATGATGAGAATGTAAATGTCAGGGCAAAAAGGGCTCCTTGAGGATACTCAGTAAAGCACATCTCTGGCCAGTGGAACTTTCTATTATCCAATGATGGAAACAGTCTATATCTGCTCTGCCCATTAAGGTAGCCATGAGCCACATGTGAGCATGTGAAATGTAGTAGCTAACTGAAAACTCAGTGTTTAACTATGTTTAATTTAGATTTAAATTGCCACATGTGATTAACAGCTACTACATGGATAGTGCAGGTTTGGTGTAATAGACAGACCCAATCTCTGATAAAAAGAATAATAATAAATAAATAAATATCTCCTAGCACAGAAGAAGGCTGCGGTTGAGGCTGAGTTGCCTTGAGAAGGTGACTCCTGATCTGAGTCTTGGTGCTGAAATTAGCTAGGTGATAAAGGGGAGAAAGAGTTCTAGTAAGAAGATGGTAATGACCTGTAGACATAAATGAATGTTTTGAAAACAAAGACTGCAAATACCAGTTTGGACATAAAATCTAGCGGTGAGGCACTGAGTATAAACTCCATTTTTCTCATGAGCTTCACAAAATTAGTTTTTAAGGCACACTATGGTCACACATGGTTTTAGTTGTAGAAAACATAAGAGATTGTTTCTTTCCTTATTTGAAGATCATATTACAGAACGTGCATCTTACATTCAAATTGGCATTCATGGCCAAAAAAAAAAAAAAAAAAAAAGTGGCTCATATGAAGTTTACATTTAATTAAAAAAATTCTATGGAATCTTACCCTAACTACTAATCAAGAAAGCCTCTCCTGTTGTCCATTGGCAAATGCAAGTTTCTAAATTGAGATTCAGGATTTTAATGCCTGTTACACTTTCATATAGATAATGTAAAACCATGTTTAGCCTTCTGAGATGTTTTCAAGTGTTTAATAAGTTGTCCTTGGCCAAAGACTTTTCTGAAATTTGTGCTATTCACACATTTGAAAGTCTGAAACTTCATCTACATCAATGTTAAAGTGCAAAGTTCTAATTGGAATAGGAAGGGATTGGGGCTCTTGAGATCTATCAGAGACAGAGCTTCTAGGTGGAGATAGAGCGAGTCACCAGGATGAAGAAATTCCTGAACTATCTTCCCCAGGTACAGATTTGGTCTGTACATTCCTTGCTGAGTCAATGGAACATTGTATATTTGTTTTAATTCATCATAACAAACATTGCTTTAAAGGCTTAATATTTGTTTTATTTGTTTATTTTCTAAGTAGATACTATTCTAGGCATGGAGGATATACAAGTATAAAGATGGGCCTCAGCTGCTCTTCTTGGAGATTTGTTTAAATACAAAAATTGATAGGCCAGTGAATAGGTGAATATTGTGTATCTTCATCAAAACAGATGCCTAATAAAATAATCACAACTTGTAACATCATGAGTCAAATTCGACGTTGGCAGGGTGTGGATAGACAGTAGTGATGCAAAGTGGATCATACATTCAACACCACCGGAAGAGGACACAGAACTGGGTAAAAGTCATTACTTCTCAAAATTATGGTGCTAGTAGCTAGTTGATTTGGGAGAAAAATCAGTTCTAAGTATATTATGTCTTGCTACTTAATCTTTTATCAAGAAACAGCCTGACCATGTGCCACAAAACCTACAGAATTTTCTACAGTTTATTCACTTAATGTAATTCTGGATCCACATTAGATGCTGAGAAACCAAGAAATAGCTGACAGCAGAAGCATTTGTTTTCTCCAATAATATTTTGATAGGCAATTAAATGAATATTAATTTAGGCATTACTTCAAAACTATCTTGCTTAGGTGTATAAAATTGTAATGTCTCAAAATACAATCTGTCCCTTTAAAATACAATCCAGAACAATTTTTGACAGAGAAATAAGCATTTGCTATAGGGATGCTTATTATTATTTGTTATTGACATGATTCTGAATGAATAAATGAAAAAATGTGGGGAAAAATTCTCAAAATTTCTTTAACCAGATCCTCATTCTTAAAGAATAAATCTAATTACCTATGTCTTAAAATATTAAAATGTGAAGCAATCATTTGTGTCAGATTTATTTGTGATGAGAAATCTGACCGACTATATGCTTGCTTAAAATAAACTTGGCACATACGCTGCCAGAAGTATTTTTGTTCTTAAATAAAAAGTTTAAAAAAGTAATTTTGAAACAACTAGAGTCACCTTTCTAATTAAATTTAATTTCTATTCTGTAAAGCAAAAATTGTATCTATCACCAATGTTATAATACCACTTGCCACTATGTTCATGCCTACATAATATATTGACCCACTGGTGTATAGGAAAACTGAGTTCATAATCCCACTAGAAAGCCAAGCATAAAATACAATCATAGCATGAATCCTTCAATTTTCTCAATGCATGGATTTTTTTCTCCTAATTTAAAATTGTTTGTAAGAAAGGGGACTTTCTATTTTCAGCGGAAGCAAGGTATTGGTATCAAAATTGCTTCCCCTCCCCCATTCCTAAACTGGTGGAAATTTTGAGAAATATTTGACAAGAATCTATTTCATTCATTTTTGTCAAGTATGGTCTTTAAAAAAGAATATTCTGCCAATAAATTGAAGTGGTAAGAAGTGAAGAGGTGAAGTGAAACTCGGAGGAGCTACCTGGCTGCTTCTTATTGAAAATCTGATGGTGAATGTTAATTTTACCACCTCATAAGAGTTTGAAGCAGTGTAACTATTCTTGGTATATACTGGCTACACTTAACACAGCTTAAGATTTCTTTTGTTGTTAATATAATTGAGCAGAATACTTTTGTCAGTGTGGGCAACTGTCAACTTGGCTATCTCTGTAATAATGCATGCTATATGTTATAGGGCCTGATCATTCAAGGTATAATATGCTATAGTCTTTAACAACTTGCCCTGATTCAAGAAAAACTTTTCATTCATCCTAATCCGAGAGAGACAGAGAGAGAGAGAAAGAGAGACGGTGGGTGGGGGAGAGAAAGAGATTGATTCTTCACATAAGTAGCATGAAAAATTTGTAGGAAATTCTCAGAACTTATAAAAATCACAGCTACTTATTTCTGCAGGGTTGAGATTTTAATTCTATCCTTCTAACAGCAAAAAATGCATCTGGGAAAATATACTTGATGCTTTCCACCTATGTTATTTCCTGGGCATGCTAAGAACTCATCTATTCATCTTTTTTTCTTGGTCCAAATCAGAACTCGGCACATATTAAATCATAACTGTATACTTTTTCCTATTCCAAATTTTACTTGACAATGCAGTCACTTGAGCATGTAAGGCAATAATTGAACACCAGTCACTCATTTAAAATTTCATGATAATAGATATTATACTAATACTTTTATATTACCTTATACAGAGTTTAGAATATTCTAGAATTATAATGTGTTCCTTTTATAGTTTCTCCCACTGCTAAGCATGTCATTGTACCTTTGCCAAATGTCCTTGTAAGTCGGAGTACTTAATCCCTACACAGAGTGAAGCCAGAAAATGCCTTAACTAACCCATCAAGCCTTGGAGCCAGTTTTCCAAGTTTTGTGGATCTCAAAGGAATCACAAAATAATTTTCTCCTTCTTGCCAGAGATGTTTTCTAATTTTAGCTTTATTTAACTTAGCATTTTTGGAAACTGGAACAAATGTTTTCCAAAAAGAAAAAGACTGTAGCTCCCAGTTTCATCCCTCTAACCAGATACTGCACCACACTGAGCATGGTAATAAACTCATTACACACGAGATGTCCTAAATTAAGTCATCAGAGGGAAGGTCCAAGAAAGTCATGTACCCTGAGTTGTATTGATCGGTGATGAGTTTGCACAATTGTCATAAATAGCAACTCTATCTCTCTTGAGAATTAGTGGCTTAATGAAGTATCTGGCATCTTTTAAGAAAAGATAAAATCTCAGGCTGCAGAGGCAGAGGAACCAGAGAAAGAAATTAACAATAGAAATGCAGTGATAGAAGGGAATTTAGAGGTCACTTATTCAAATAGTGTCCCATATGAATAAACCCTGTCTATTTCCCCCAGAAATCGCTCTTACAGAAACTGCTGGAGCACTTCTAGGGAATGAGACGATCCATTATATTCTAGATGAGGCTAGCTAAAAATTCTCATTTACAGTGAGCTACAATCCACCTTCTGTTTCAACACATTCTTATTTAATTTTATTTCTAAAATAAACACTGCGGTAGCAGGTGGGAATCCTATGCATCCAACCCTGTACTGAGGATTGCAGTGACATTCAAGGACATATGAAAACAGGCTCTCTCCTTCCATCGGGAAGGAAACTGAATGGCTGCCATGCTTCTACCACCCATATGAGGGGTGGGAGGGAGAACACTCAGCAAAGTCATTTGTCTTTTAGTACCAGTAGATGATAACACTAACCCCTTATGAGGTTGTTCTAAGGATTAAATTTGCATATGAAGTATTTTAGCAAACTGTGAGGGCTACATAAATGCAAATGCTGCATGACACAGTATCCCATGCAGACTTCTTTAATAAAACAGCCCACCTTGGGTTACAATCATCAGTTTATTTAGCTGCTGGCTGTGGAAGAAATGGTAACATATTGTTGTTTTTGTATGAGCACTCTTACAGTTCCCAGCATACCATACATGCTGCATAAAGGTCCGTTGAGTTAATCCAAATGGCCACTCACCCAGGAGTTTCACAAGTGATGACATTACCAAACAGCACGATAGTTGAGAAGAATGGTTTTACTGTAAAGATGAAATAATGAGTTCACTTTACAGAGGAGTAGATTATATAGGAAGGGTCTCTCAGGACTCATCTAGAGGGTAAACGAGAAAACAGAACTGGATCTGAAATTTTGTGAGTTTTCACGAACAGGAGCTAAGTGAAATTACGTAGGGAGAGAAACAAGTAATGTCCCCTCTGGCAGCAGAAGTTCCACTCAGGGCTGGGACAACACTAAGAGGTGGGCCGGCAGAAGAAACAGCTAGTGCAGCCTCACTCAGCTGGATCTGTTAGTATTCACATTTTATTTACTGTCCTACATTGCCCTTTGGCCCATCAGTAAGTATATTGTAATATCTACTCTCTGTCCAATATAACTCAGTATCTAACAAAAAATTAAATAAGCTTCATACTTATGAGAATTAAATTAAAGAAAAAATAAATAAGCTTCATACTTATGAGAATTTTGCAGACTTCCAAATAGATGACACTTAGTTAAAACAAGAAAAAAATAAAGACTTTAGAAGACTAGGGTAGCCAGGCAGCATGATTGTGATTTAAACTGAGCTGCCACGAGTCACAGGTTCTAAAATTACAATGGAATTCACGATATGGATCTAAGAAACTGAGAAAGGCGTGTCACTGAGATGTGTTTACAATTGCGTTTGGGCCCAAATTTAATTTTCACAAACAGATCCTTCTGCTTATTAGCTGTCTAAACTTGGGCAATTTACTTAACCTATCTGGGCATCAATATCCTCATCAATAAACTAGGAAAAATAATATCAAAGAATTTTTATAAGAATTTAATGAATTATTACATAGCTCATGCTTGGAATAACACATTGAAATATGAAAGGATGTTAGTTATGCTTACTGTAATATTGGTCTCCTCCTGGCTTAAAATTATAACTTTGTGATGGTTTGGTTCATGTTGATCTTATGTGCATTTCCGTAAGAATTATTTCTTTTACAGAATTTAATACAAATAAGCTTTCTTTCAATTATGATCTTCAAAATATCAATACAGGGTGGCAAATAAAGTTCATGTGCAAATTGCACGTATATACCCTGTATATACATAGGTAGATATTGGGTATTATATGATCTGAGACAATAAAAAAACTCATGATTTTACTTGCATAATCCCTTTTATCATTTTCGTAATTGTGGCAGAGAAGTTTTATAGATTCTTAATGCATGGCTTTTATCTTTTATTTTGTCTGGTACCTAAGAGAATAATCAAGCAACGAGAAAAGATTGTTGTCCTAGAAATAATGACCTTCGGGTTCTACTTTCGTTTCTACCACTAACTTGCTGTGGGATCTTGGAGAAAAAAAAAAAATACCAGCTTTAATTTTTCCCACTGTGAAATGAGACTATAATGTCTTTCTTTCTTACCCCAAAAACATGTGCTATAGATCCAATGATGATTTAATATTATAAAGTATTCAGTATTAACCAAAGTCTAGGCAATATCCTTTTACATCTTAGATGTTATCTGATCAGAGACAAAAGGCTAAAAATCTCTGGCCCAATCCATAGTATGGGTGGTCACCTGGGCACTGGGTCTATAACCGTAGCATTTATCTCTGGTACTTACACGACTTTGAGAGTCTAAAATTGTTTGTTGTCACTCAAGCAGTCATAGACGTAGTTCCATAAGTTAACTTATTAATTTATGGAAAAGTCAAGTCACATCATTGTAAGATTTATAATTCTTGTTACTTAAAAATTCTTAGCTTGCCAGCAATGGGAGAGATGGTGTCTTGGTATGTGTCTCCAAAGTTCATGTCTTATCTATACGTATTCTACTTTCAAGAATAGAGAAAGAGGCAAGAAAAAAAGTCTTTACAATGTTCAGTGACTAACTTTTCCAAAATGATAGTAGAGGAATAATCTTGTGAGATTCTTTTATTTTTTTTTTTGAAAAGTAAATGTATTTCAGGTTAATGTGAGGGTACAAACAACCAGGTCAAAATATTTGATTTTGTTAGGTAGAGTCCCTCTTGTGGTTATGTCCCACACACAAAAAGATGTGCCAACCCCCCCCACCCTGTGCCCATTGAGTTCATTTTTAATAAATAAAATTATGCTAAGATATCACTTAACCCCAGTGAGAATAGATCATATCACAAAGTTAGACAGCTACAAATGGGTATAGATGTGTTGAGAAAGGAAGACTTTAACACTGTTGGTAGGACTTCAGACTCTTTGGAAAGAAGTATGGAGAATCATCAACAAACTCTAAATAGACCTTCCATTTGATCCCACAATCCCATTAATAGGCATCTACTCAGAAAAAAAATTATCAAGAGAACATTTATATTAGATTATTTATGGAAGTTCAATTTATACTTGCCAAGATGTGGAAACATCTAAGTGCCCATCAAACCATGAATGTATGAATAAACTGGGGTATGTGTATACCATGGAATAATATTCGGTCATTAAACAGATAGAGACTTCACATGGTTTTTATTAACTTGGATGGAGTTGTTGAAACATATTCTTCTTAGTAAAGTATCACAATAGAACAGCAAGTTTCCAATGCACTTAGTACTGATATGAATCCAGTAGACAAACTCATAAAGATGACACAAGAGAAAAACTCAATTCAATTCAAGGTGGAGGGAGAGAGAGGGGAAGGGGGAGGGAAACGGGAAAAGGGAGGGAGATTGGTGTGCTCCTACCTAATGGACACAATTTGTAGGTGTATGGCAGACCTCGTAGGTGTGGGACACAACTGCAACAGGGAATTTACCTAACAAATGCTAACATTGTGACCTAATCATTGGTACCCTCATATTAATATGAAATAGATAAATAAATACCAAATCTTTGAAGATTAAAACAATCTATATGTTAACCTAAAGTATGGTTATTTTGAGAGAGGGAAATTGCTTGAATTAATTTTTTCTCTCTACTTCAACTCACCATAACTAAAACTATATATATATATATATATATATATGGATTTAAAACCACATTATTTTAAGAGATTCCAAATAGAAGGGAAGTTCTCTGTTACGAAATTCTTTTTAAAAAATCTACCATATAGGTAGCTAAAGTTATAACATCATAATAGATGATAAAGAGACATCTGCTTAAATTTTTTAAATAGTCATGTGAAAAATACCCATAGCGTTTCATTATTTACAAGTCAATTCGAAGCTAACAGTAAATACTGTGTGACTATGAGGGTGGTGCATGGCCCACATGTGGGTAAAGTTTTTACCCAAGGCTGCTTTAAGAACATACAGAAATGTTACTGAAAATTTTTTATATACAATTTGTATCTTTCTCCTTCCTAATAGAAAGATTAAACTTTTATATGTACAACACATAAACAGGAATAAAAATTTTAGCTAATGGAAACATAAATATTTGAGAAGAAAATGCTTTATCATCTATACTGTTTCTATCACATATTTTAAACAATGAACTTGTAGTTTATTACAGATTTACAAAAATTATACAATAATGGACAACTGAATATGAATCAGATTAAGGTAAATAATTGAGAAGTTTTTTATTTTTAAAAGAGGTGAGGATTTTTCTTAAGGAGCACCTCTTTTGAAATGAGATACGATATGACATGATTTTAGTTATGTCTACAGAGGAACAATCCTCTCATAAATGGAATAAAATTCTGCCAATCATCTGCGTGTGTCAGTATAAAATAAATAGTTCTGCAGTACATGGACTTTCTGCTTTATCTTTCTTTAATAATAGCACAAAGTAAAAGAAAAGATAGGGTTTTTTTTTTATTTTAAGAAACACTCAGAAATTTAAAACATGCACAACATTATATAAATCTCCAAAGTTTTCCAATTTGGTTAAAGCTAATTTGGTCAAAATTTGCTCTCACACAGTTCTTGGATCCTAATTCTTTACATGTTATGTCCTGCAATGTCCAAGATCCTTCAGATTATTTTTGGAATGAGGTGGAATATAAATGAACAAAACTGCAAGCAAATATTCATTAATTAACCAGTAAACACTAAAAAAACAAATTACCTAAATTCCTCTACTGACTCCAAAGGTTGTAAACATTGGCAGGTTTGCTGATGAAATGGCTTGAGCTTCTTGCTGGGAAATATTGATAAGAAGGGAAAACTATTATTTCAGTAGAAGGAAATGCACCAAGTATGTAAAATGCATTTGTTCAGATAGTTTGAAAGTATTTTTCATGTTATGTTACTTGGAAAAGAATGTGGGAAATCAGGCACTTCGGGTGTCCTTCGGGAATAATAGGAAAGTTGATGAGGATTGCCTGGTGTTTTGATGCTTGTGATCCTAGGAATGTAGTATGCTGCATGCACAAATGAAGTCAACTAATTATAATAGACAACTCTAATGGGACTGAATGACTTGGGCTTCACTGACCATTTCCTCAGCTATGCACCCCACTCTGCTTTCTGTTAATAACAATATAAAGAGAAAACCCGATAGAAATGAATGAAAACTAATCAAGGACCAACAGGCAAGTACTTTCCTAAGTTCTTCCTTTGGGACCTTTTGGGTAGAGTTGGCACCAGTTGTGCAGTCAACAAATAGTGAAGTCACGAGGTGACAATCTCTGTTTGTAAAACAATTGGATTCTACTACACCTGCAAGCTGAAGACTTTTTTGGAAATGTACATGTCTTGCGTTTTACCCTATCTGTCATTTCTGGCAGCCATTGTGCATGGATGGGGGCAGAACTAAGAACCACAGAGCTCCTTGTCTTGGTAGAAACTTTGATTCCTTCTGCTGCTTCTTACCCAGAATGTGTGTATAGATAGAAAGGGGAGTCAACAGCACTTGGGTTTTGTTTTTACCTTAAAAACATATTGCTTCTGGTACAAAATATCAGATGTGAATTTCTTTTGGCTCCTTTCAAAAATCCTACTAAAATTAGAAGAGATAAATCAAACTGTAATAAACCCATAACGGCTCTAAGAAAAACCTAGGTTGAAAGATAACTAGGCTTCAGTGGAGCTGGTTTCTTGAATAAATACCTGATGTAAGACATTCACAGGATGAAGCCTCCAAGCAAGTAGAAGCTGTTCTTGAAGTCATAGATTCAGAGACACAGAGTAAGTATTAGTGTCAGACAGGAGGCGAACAAATGGACAAAGTCTAAAGGTAAACCTGGGCCACTCGCCACCCACCATGGCTTGGTACGTGCTAAAGGACCATCACTAGTGAGATTTCCTCTAATCGCCCAAATCATAAAATTACCCTCTGAAAAAATGTTAATGATTTTCATAGATAAGGCTGAGGCTTAACCCACTATCATTTTAAAAACTTTTCCATATATCTCCCTGCTACCCCTCCTGATAGGCTTATGGTGAAACAGCCAGGTCACCTCTTGGCCAGCCCTACTTTGGAGTATAGCGACATCTGGGGATAAAACTGTACATAGTGATGGAGACTTACATTACTCAACATACTATTTCCTTCATACATATAAATGAACTATCAATGATTACCAAACACATTGGGAAAACTAATAATACAATTCAAAAGAAACAAGGTGAGCACATAGAACAGCCAAGGAACTTTATAATTATCTCATTACTGATTAGAGAAACTGCTGTATCTATAAAACCAGAATAGGTGTCAAGGGGAATGCTAAGAAGAAATAGTTCTTAGAACTTACAAATTAGCAAGAAACTAGGGGAAAATCTGAGAAAGATAAAGAATCTCATTTTTGCTTTAGAAAAAGATAAATGAATAAAAACTGCAAGAAGAATGTTAATACACAAAGAATTAAACCAAGATGCCAGTACCCATCTATTAATAATAAGAGTTTTAAGAAGGTAGAAAATGAAATGGCTAAAAAAAATTTTTAAGGGCAAAAAATACCCTATAACTGAAAAAAAAAATGACAATATTCTTCAGTATTAAGTGGTTGTTTATGTGGTTAAGTAGCCAGCAAGACCCACACCTAGTCACAACTCAATGAAATGGTAGGCCCCCAAAGATTCATAGAATCTCCTAAAAGTTGCCAAAAAATAAAATAAAAATCTAACTGTCATTATGTTTCTTGTCAGCAATACTGAATGCCTTAAGACAATAAAGCAATGGTCTTCAAAGTTCTAGGGGAAAAATATTGACCTTCAAAATTTATCTTCAGCTGTACCATGAAGTATGATAGCAAATAATAACATTTGATATGTTCCAAGGACTCAAAATTTTTATTTCCTAAATACCTTTCTTTTGAATGTCAGCAAGATGAAGTAACAATGACAAGAACAACAACAGAAACCTAAGAACAAAAGAAAAGTACCGAGATCAAAATTTACTGAGCATAATGAAAGAAGAGCAAAGTAGGATGAAAAGTGAAAACATCCTGAAGTGGCGGGGATGTGGCAAAACTTGCAAAATCATCAATCCAAATCAGAACAGCGATCCAGATAGCTCCAGGGAATAAGAAAATAAAACCTCTGGAAAAAATGTCTTCTCACATTAATTATAGGACATGTGTAATTAATAAACTCGTAATCTTAGTGACAAGGAGAAAGCATGCCTTAAATTTTTTTAAAGACTGCGAAACATCATTTTAAAATTCCAGGAAAAGCTAAAAGGAAATTCACAGTCAAACTAAAAAGCAAACAGAGATAAGTTTTAGTGACTAAAAGTAGAAAATCGATCTGACTTTGGTGCTTAAGACATGCTTAGGGACAAAAAAGTTACATTTTCTTTTTTGGGTCCAAGGATGGTTCTTGTTTTTGCAAGGAATCATATTGGGTAAACATACCAGAGCAATGTGTTGTCTATCGGTTTCTTGGTTTGAAATTTTACAATGAATCTCTAATTATTGTTGACAAAGAACATCTATGAATATAAATATGCATGTGTACTTGATAGATGTCATGAAGTTGGTGAAGTTCCAATAAATGAGTAAACATGCTTAATGATAGCAGTTTTTAAAAAATCATTTTGATACTAATGTAACACGTTACTTTTAAAAAACCTTTATTATAGTATACCTCCTACAGATATTATTTTTTTCCCTCATAAGAACTGAATTCTCTACTTGGCTTTCTATACATTAACCAAACTTATCCATGTAACAAAGAAAGTTAAGTGAGTGTTTCTTAAGGTGATTGGCAAACACAAGTAAATCCTCAAGTTTGACAACCTGGGTCTTTCTCCTTTATGAGAGACTCCTATGCTAATCAAAGGACAACAATTTGTCCACAGAAAACATTTCTAGTTCTCTAAAATTTATATTCTACTTCTATGTAACTGTAAAACAAGTGCTCAAATTTTATACTGTTTAGCAGATAAAATATGCTTGTCAATCATTCTCAGTTACATATTATTCTTTAAAATTACTTCCTGTGATATTCATTGAAACGTGTTATTCACATTTATAGACATTAGGGATATTATATTTATATTTATAGGTACTTCTATACATACTTACACAAATAAATGCCCATTTGAGTATTTATGTTTTTGCTCTGCAGTGTGGAAATGTTTCCATATACAGACTTTCTGAAATGGTAAACATTTTGACTGGAAAAATTGTCTTTGCTTAGCAGGACTAACTCTGCTCACTGGCATATGAAAAAAATTAAGCGCAGGAGGCAGTGAAAAACGACCAGTCATTTTCTTTCTCCCTGTTGATACATATCTTATTTATTCTTCTTTGTAACGTGTGAATGCTGCACCATGCCCTATTTTGTCTTCTGCCTCAATTAAAATGTAAATTTCTGCAGCCCATCTCTATAATTCCCAACTGCTCTAGGCAGGGGAATTTAAACTGCTTTTAATAAAACCAATACAGATGCTGAAATAAGATTTCTTCCCAAGTCTTTGAAATCTATATGGGTAATGGTAGGCTGACTCTTCTGTAGCTATGTCCTGGCCACAAACATGCAGATAAAAGGAAAAGAAGGTGATCGGTGCATTGTAATGTCACCATCCAGGCAAACCCATAGCTAGGGGACTGACCCTCCTTCTCCTTTTGGACAATTTATAGCTATCAATCCTTTTTCTTTTGCAAAAAATAAATCTTGGTCACATTTAGAATTTATAGCTTCAAAATACCATTGTCCATTTTTTCACCAGCTGGGATAACAGTTTGATAGGTAGTTTCAAAATTGAAGTCAAGTTTGCAAAATGGACTTTCGGATTTTTATATTAGCCTGTTGGTCTCAGTCCTCCATTTATCCATTTCAGGGTCTCAGCCTGTAAAACATCCTGTTCCCTGCATCTTGTAAACATCTTAGTTTCTGTTCCTGGTTAACTCCTAATGTTCTTTCATGTCTTAGCTCCAATGCCTTCTCTAGGAAACATTACCTGGGCAGGCAGAGGGGCACTTAGCCCCCTGTGCCTCCTCTTTCCTACATTTGATCTGTTCACCTATTCCTCTCATGGTTGTCATAATTTCCCACATTACAACAGTGATATAATTTAGAATCTAAGCTAGGACAATTTACAGAGTGAAAGGCTGTAATAATCAGACAGAAATGAGAAAAACAGATGTAAACTAGGACTCTCCCAGCCAAACCAGGACATCTTGACAATTCACTAGCTAATGGACAGTGTCATGCTATAGGCAGACAATATGATAATGTAAGAGAGGGTGAAATTAGAGCATACCATCAGAGAAAGTGTATCAAACCATATGGTTGACATCTCTGTTATTCTGATGCCTCCAGTCCTTACAAAGAAAGCTCTTGGCCTAGTAAAGATCCTACTATAATAAAGCAAAAATCAACCCATCAATCAATCAATCTTTTCTCCTATCATAAATGCCAAACGTTGAACAGTAAAATCTATGTTTCTCAAAACCAGTAGTTCTCTACAGGGGGGATTTAGTGCTCTGAGAGATACTTGGCAATATCTGCAGACATTTTTGGCTGTTGAAAGTTGGAGGGAGAGTGCATGGAGAGTGCTGCTGGCACCTAATGAGCCCAGGTAGGAGCCACAAGAACAAAGAATTATTCAGGCCAAATGTCAACATTTGCCCAGGCTGAGAAATGCTGCCCTAATCAGGCAATGTGATGAGCAGAAAGTAACAAAGAAGGACAAAGAACAAGGACAAAGGAGAGATGCAGGATTTAGATTTACTGGATCACCACTCAGGCTTGAGCAGGGAAGGCACTTGGGGGAATATCTCTGAGTTCCAGGGTCACCCTCTGCTGTCATTTCTGTCCTGCTCCCAGTCCTTGTAATTGAGAAAATGGCTGGAAATGGGAGGCAACTCATGTCTACACCTCTTCTAATGTTTCACTGTAGAAAACAAAAACTAAGCAATTGTTTCAATTGAGTTTTCAAGTTCCTTCCTCCTCCTTTCAATCTTTCTGTGTCTGCAAAGTTAATCCTCTGAAGCACTATTGTCTTCATTTCAGAGCCCTGCTCAAACACCTCCGGCAATTAAGTCCAAAACCCTTAGCCATCAGTCTTTCTGGACTATCTCGGAAAGTTCTTTATATAAGCATTAGACTTCAGCCTTTTGTCCTACTCTGTCCTCCAAATAAGATTTCCTACTTCGAACTCTGATGTTTCCTGCACAGAATGCCTTTTTGCCTCAATTCTGTCTACCCCAGTCCAATTTTTCTTTCAAGACCTTGCTTAAATTTCACCATCTCCAAAAGCTTCTCTCCACTTCTCCCCCCCCATGCCTGTTTACTTCATTATTCATTTACTGGTATGAATCATTATCTTCTAATGTGTACTGTCCTAATCTTTCCATGAAGATAGCAAATAAAAATATGAACTTACACTTTTGAAATTATCTATAAAGTTGTATAAGAACTATTAATCATTGCCTGTTGATCAGATTAATGGTATTACTGCCACACACATAACTGATGCTCAATAAATAAATGTTGTTGATACCACTTATGAAGATGCATCTGGGACTAAATAAGCTCCTAATGAGTTCAGTTTTCAAATGAGACAATTTTTTTCCAGACTGAATGGAAGGAAAAAAGAAATAGGATTGTCAATACCGTGGGGAGAGGGTTCTGGAAGATATTCACTGTTGGCAATCCTTTCATTATTGTTCAGATCCTACAAGGATGTGGCAAACTTAGGAGCAGGAGTCAGGGACTGAATTAAATAAAAGGCTCAGAGAATGTTGGGGATTTAAAACAAGTATCAAAAATAATTCTTAAAAAAGTATTGAGTATTAGTTGACTAGCATTTCAAGGAGTATTTCTCAAACTGAATGTAAGGGCATTAACCCGTAGGTCTACAAGTTCTGTAGTTTTTTGGTTGTTTTGTTTCTTAGCCTTTACTGACATTGGAATCTAAAATTATTTTGGCATATAAAGATTTTGTATTTTGTGTGATTATCTTCAGTTATAAGATTTTTCCACGATATAACACTTGGGTTCCTTAGGCAGTATTTTGCAACATTCAGAGATTTCATGTCAGTAAGGGTCTAACATTTCTTTTCTTAAAAAGAACTTAATAGCTGGGTATGGAAAACACTGGCTCATAGTAAGCTTTATGGTGATTATTGATCTATTTAATAAAAACAGATAGCAGTTTGTTTTCTGAACAATTATAAGGTTTGTGACTTACTGGTGCAAGAATTAGATTAGCCTCACTTTCTTTCACTGATGGTCCTCATGTGGTTAATTCCTTCTTTTTCATCACTTTGTGAGTTAACAATTTTATGCAGTAAATGGGGTAGTAGTTTTCTTTACCAACCAACCATTTTCTATTTTTTTACTTAAGAGAAGTTTAACCACCAAATGGACTTCATTGACAGGGTGTGCATTTACTAGGGGGCAAAAATATAACAGTTTATAATTTTTACAACTTCTTCCTTTACTTCAGAAACATGTTTGCACGAATCTTACAAATTTCTGATAACATCATTTTATTAGAATTATTTCTGAAACTAAAGTGAACACAGTTGAACTGTAATCCTTTTTCTCCTCGTCCTCATTTTGCTGGAGAAACACCAATCTTTGTGACTCCTTGAAATGAGCCAACAAGGGGACAGATAAGACAAAGAAAAGAAGGAAGGAGCATCAGTAAACCTGACTGTAACTCTGCCTAGATAATTCAACTCCACAGATGATAGAGCTAGATAGGATTTTGTGGTAGTTCTTACACCAAAAATATGAATGTCTTAAGCTGAATTAAAATAAGCCCTCATTTTCAAAAAGACAAGTAGCTGAAGTAAATCTAAAAAAAAAAAAAAAAATCAATGTATCTCGTCGACCCTGTAATCCTTCTGCTTCAGGCAGCTGGAGCTCCGTGACGACTTCCCAAAGGAAGCAGCTGGATGAGTAAGAGCTCATCCTTTATTGAATTCCCTAATAAAGAATGCACATCTTTGGGGACCAGCAGAAACATGAAGCATCACCCTCTTCCCAACCTCCCTTGTAAGGCAGACATTTGGGGGTGGCAGGGGCAGATAATTGAATTAAATACAGTGATTGAACATGAAAGCCGTGCCTGAGTCTCGGGGGATGAGTGCTGTGTGTAGAACTCACATCCTCTTTCCTTTTCAAGTTACACCGACAGTGAGACAGTGACTGTGCTGCCTGTGTAAAGTTGTCAAAGATACCCTTTGCAACCACTCTGCCTGTTAAATGAGAGGGAGGGAGTGTACTCTTGGCATTTCATTTGAAGACATCTTTCCTCTAAAAATCAGCTTCACTTCAAAGTATTATTAATTCAGTTCACATGCTTTCCACTGCCAGACTGATCATTGCCAATCTCCCCATTGATGCTCTTCTAATTCAGTACACTGAGTGGGAGCAGAGAATGGCCAATCATTCCCAGACCCCTTATGGGTAAAGGCAGATACAAGCAATGCCAAATCCTGTCTTTCTCTATTATTTGATGGAGAAGTGATTGACACCAGTCTTGCTCTGTATTGAAAGGAGGAAATATTAACTGAATTCAATAAATGAAACTTGAAGAATATATTGAGAAAGATGGCTCTATACGAAGTGAGTAAGTTAACAGTGCTGATGCCTCTTGAGGATGTTGAAGCACTGTCATGCATACAGCTGGCAGGCTAACACACCCTCTGCCCAGGCCCTGGACCTGTCATTTCACAGGGAGGAAGGAAAGTTGTCTTTGGGGAAATACTGGACACCTTCTGCCTCTTAAGTGAGGTTACTTCCCACATCTTCTCTTTTTCTCTCTCCCAAGAACAGGTCATCAGTACTGGCTTCCCCCTTCCTTCACCTGCATAGAAAACTGATTTAATGACTCAGATCCTGTGTCTCCATATTGTGTGTTTTCTCTTGGCTATAAGGTTTTTAACAGAATGTAAAGGCTTTCCACCTTTTCCATCTTTGAATATAATCATACAATTATACTAAGTCAGCCTCAAGGTATCTCAAGGGAGTCTCTCGTCCACCCCCTGCCCCCAGTTTGGGAAACACAGTATGTTCTGAAATATCTTCTTACTGAAGTCACTGCTTGGCTTCTGAGAGTGATGGATACTTTGCTGTCCTCATTGTGTGTCCTACTTGGCGGTTCAGCGGGGATATTAGGGTCTGACTTCTGGAATTGGCTCCTACAGTTCACACCTTTACAGTGCCATTCATGAATTGTGTGCCCTTTGCCAATATATGCAATTTAGTTTCCCTCATCTATAAGATGAGGTGATAATAACAGGTACTTCCCAGAGTAATGTGAATTAAGTGACTTAATACACACACAACAATTAGAAAATTGTTTGGTACTCAATACATATAGAAATTATTACTCGGGCCCTCGGCAGAATTTGATCCTGCTTACCGCTTTCTTCTTGTTGAAAGTCTCTTCTCCTTTGACCTTGAGGATATAATTTGTTCAAAGTGTTGCTTACTTCTCTGTGTGCTTGATCTTCTGTCTTCTTTTCCTCCACTTCCCTTCAACTAAGTTTCTGTCCATCCCTCCCTCTCGGACTACACATTCTCAATGAGCAATTTTATCCCATATCCCTTGTTTCTAATAAATTTTAACATCTCAGTTTTTTCTATAGCCCAAGACTCTTTCCTTAAGGACTGTACTGTACTGAATTACTCTCCTTGAATATACTACTACAAACGCAGCATATTTTATACCCATTATCCAAATCTGCCCCTTCTACCTTCTCCCTTTCTCAATAACTGGTTTAGCCATTTTCTCCAAAATTGAAAGCAGAGATTGTCTTATTTTCCAAATATTTTATTCATTCATTCTTTCAAAATGTCTCTTGATATATATTCCTTTTTTCTCCATCCCCCATTGCCATTTTCCTCATTTCTACTTTGACCGATGCAATGGCCTATCACTTTTCTAATTCACTTTGATTTTGCCCCTCTTCCAACTATTACCCACTCTTTTTCCCATCTGATATTTCTAAAATATAGGAAGGGCTCTTTAGTGTTTTCTGTGTCTTTCTACCTTTCCATAGCAAACCATCACCTTCCAGACAAACTCCAAGGCACTTAGCCTAATATGAGAGGTCCTCCTTAGCTGTCCAGTTCAATATTGTGCCAATTTCTCTATATCCTCCACACATTATGCTATGTTTAAAATGCTTTATCTTTATATGAATTTAATTGAATCCAATGTCTCTGATTTTTATTCAAATCTAAAGACAAAGGAGATTATCTTAAATTAAAGCCAAGCAGGTATTTGTTTCTGGAGGCATCATGGATAGCCCCTTAGATAAGCAGATGCTAAAGAGTAAGAATAACTTTTCCATCTTATTCTAGAGAAGCAGTTCTCAACCTGTGGGTTGCGACCCATGGGAAATGTATTAAAGGGCCATGGCATTACGAAGGTTCAGAACCACTGTTCTAGAGCATAAGGTAGGATTTGGGAAGAAAGCCCAGGACCTCATGAAAACATAACAAGGAGGGGTCTTGGTGATCATCTCACTCAGGTGTCATAATTCTGGCTGTGCCTTAGCATAACCCAAGGATTTATTTTTTTTAAATGCACCCAGGGATATTTTTTAAACATACCCAGAGATAAGATCCATCATAGACCAAATAATTCAGAATCTCTGGAGGCTGTGCAGGGCACATTTCTGAAGCTCCCCATGCGATGCTAATGGAAAGCCAGGGCTGAGGACCCCTGACACGGTCTATCGCAACATTTTTCAGAAGAACATATTATGACACACTCAGTTTCATTTTCCAATCAGTATTTTCCCAGCAAAAATAACTGAGTTTAGCAAAAAGTACTAAGAAAAAAATGATGGCAAAAAACAATAACCAACAGGCAAACACAGAAAAGGATACGGGTGATGCTAAATTATCCAGACTGGGATATTTTGAGCTCCCACTTTCCTCCCCATTGGCATACCAATGTCCAGAATAATTATTGAAATATAGTGTTCATTAAAAATATATTAGAATGAATTAATGAACTTCTACTAAATTTTAAAATAACATCTCAGAAGAACAGAAAATAATTCTTTCCATAGCTTTCATTTGAAGAATTGTGTATCCTTCACAAACAGATACAGAGGTAAACTCTTTGTGTTTGTATCCCTAAGACAATGGAAACAGATGGTGACTATTATTCCTCTCCTCTTAAGAAGTAGGCTTGCATTTAAAAGACGAATCACAGAATAAAATTTTCTCAGGGGGAAACAATTCCATAGGGGTTATGTTTTATTTTTCACCTGGAGTTAGACTGAAAAAGAAAATGTGAAATTATCTTCAGTTGGTGAATTAAGGTATTTGTGAAAGGGAAAAGTTATATTTGTAAATAATTTAAAAAAGTTGTATTATTGAATTGTTTCTCCATGAAGAATTCATATATAAAAGTCTATCTTATGCAACTGCTGTGGAGAGAGGACCTTTAAGGATTAATTAAGGTTAAAAGAAGGCAAAATGATGGGGCCCTAATCCAATGGGATGGGTGTCCTTATAAGAGAGGAAGAGACAATAAATCTCTCTCTCTGTCTCCGCCATGTGAGAACATAACCCAAAGGTTACCATCTGCAAACCAGGAGGAGAGTCCTCACCAAAAACCAACCTCAACCCCAAGGGCACCTGGACCTTGGACCTTGAACCTTGATAAACTAAATGTTCCTTGTTTAAACTGCTAAGTCAGTGATATTCTGTTATGATAGCCAGGGAAAACTAATACAAACATAGACTTTTTTACTTTAGGGTCAGCAACGATGGCTTAAAGAAAACAGAAAGTACAAAAGAAAGTAAAAAGGCCCATTTTCTCGTTCCCATAAAAAACCCAGCATACAGGGTGAAGTGTGAGGCTAGGGAGAAATAGGTTAAGTGAACTTGTCTAGAAATAAAATCCAACAAACTTTTCACATATCCATGGTGAATGTGTGTAGTATTTTGTACGTGACCTAACTTACAGCAGAACATGAAATTACTACAAGTCAATTATACTTTGTAGAGGTTAAAGATGAGATGCCATGCTATAATTTCCTGACAACAGCTTTTGGTCTTTACTGCAGTCATCATTTGGGGATTGCATTTTAAAATGAAAACTGAAAAATAAAAATTATCTGTCTATGTAGCAAGTGGAAAATGACAGGGAAACATATTGCGTCGTTTAGATTCCTTTTACAATGCAAGCTCAGATAACCCTGTTAGTATTTATTCTCATACATTCTCAAAGCCTCCCTGCGTTAGATTCTACAAGCCACCCTGTGGCTTTTCAAGCAAAATAATCATTCTTTTTTTCCCCTATAAATTCATTTTAGCTGCACTTGTGTTTTGATTTGCTGCAAATCCTCTGGCACTTATTAACATTCAGAGTGGTTCAGGGCAGCCTCATGCAAATGTAGCTCCTTCTACCAACAAAATGATCATTTTCTGTTTGGCAATCAACATTTCATTAATAGCTTGTTAAAGCTAGAATGGACTTTATCATGAGCTATTTCACCCCCCCACATCTCCCACCCAGCGATATTAGCAACAGATAAAAGGCCCAGGCATCGAGACTTTTCAGGGCATTATGCTACCTACATGAACATTAGAGGATGCTTTCTTAGGATACATAGATCGGAATTCCACAGAACAGTTTCTATCAAGTTTGTTTTTAATTGAATACAACTTGGTATTCCAATTTCTAGTTTTATCATGAAAATAAAGATAAAGCAATTGTTATATATGTGCATGATACATTCTTCCATTTAGAGGACATTTTTCATTGAAAAAGAAAAAGCACTGGCATGAAAAGTACTAACACACTATATTTAATTTTTATCTATCTTCTATACCTAAGATACAGGATTATCTGTTTCTTAAAAACATACACAATAACTAGAATCTACAAAGAACTCAAGCAAATCAACAAGAAAAGAGCAAACAAACCAATTAATCACCGGGCAAGAGAAATGAATAGATCTTTCTCCCAAGAAGACAGAAAAATGGCCAACAAACACAAGAAAAAAATGCTCATCATCCCTACTCATCAGAAAAATGGAAATTAAACCATGCTGAGATATTATCTAACCCTAGTGAGAATAGCCTACATCACAGAGTCCAAAAGCTGCATATGCTGGTGATGGTACAGAGAGAAGGGAATATTTGTACACCCATTAGTAGGAATGCAGACAAATTCAGCCTTTGTGGAGAAAGTTATGGAAAATCTTCAAAGAGCTAAAAGCAGACCTTCCATTTGATTTCACAATCCCATTACTAGGTATCTGCCCAAAAGAAAATAAAATTATTTTATCATAAGGACATATGCACTAGAATGTTTATAGAAGCTCAATTTACAATTACAATAATGCAGAAACAACCCACGTGCCCATCAACCTATGAAGAGATTAATAAACTCTGGTATGTGTGTGCCATGGAATACTACTCAGTCGTAAAAAGAATGGAGACATTACATGTTTTATATTTATCTGAATGGAGTTGAAGAACATTTTCCTTAGTACAGTATCTCAAGAATGGAAAAATAAGCATACCTTGTGCTCAATATTAACCTGAAAGTAATAGATAAAATCTACAGGCCCACATGAGAGCAAAAGCACATTTAGATCCAATAAGGGAAGAGGGGGAAGCTGGGAAGGGGCTTGGTAAGCACCAACCTCATGGACACAGGTAGAGGTATATAACACACTTTCTGGGTTCAGGACTCAAATACAACTTGGACTTTTTCTAACAAATGTTAAGCAATGTAACCTAATCACATGTACACTTATATTTAATAAACACACACACATACACAAGCATATGTGTGGGCCAAAACTAAGCCAAGGAAAAGACTTTCAATGAGTCTTCTTTGACCCACTGAATGAACTTTGTAAAGTATTTGGCTTTCCACTTTTACAGAAATTAAAGATAAATAAGCCTCAAATGAAAATATATTGGTTCAAAATAAAAAAGAAAAAGAAAAACGTATCCCCTCTACTCATTCCAAGTTTTTGAATCCCACTTATTTTCTCTCTGGGCCTCCTGGTACTTTCTTCTGACTGCAGTAAATAAGCTGGTGCACAGATTATCAAGGTCTCTTCAGAGGCTAAGTTCTACCCATGGACACATGGGACACACAGTGTGGGGAGAAATAAAACCTCAAGCTAGTCTAATCAGAAATGAATCCTCAAAAATATATTTTAAAAAAAGACAGAAATGAAGAAGCAAAGACTTGTAACTCTGAAAATGAGACATAAGAAGACATAACATTTCACTTCAGGAGCAGAAAGGAAAGAGAGGAAGAACAAAGACCTACTTTGCTGAGCCACACGTGACTGGGTCAGCAAACTATAGAACCAGTACTTCCACATGTCATGATCTGAAAAGTGTCTAAGATGTGGACAGTGTCATGTAGTATAAACCTAGTAAACTTTTACCGTGATTTAAAAATTCACACCAAGATATAAGTTAAGAAAAACTTTATCATTCAAATCAATTGGAAGATTTTATGATTTCTTTAAAATTATTAATGTTTAATAATGTAATAATTAAACATTAATAATTATAAATTTAAAAAATCTATTACTATAAGCCGATCTTCTGTAGGCTACATTGTATTGATGATCTAGATTTTAAGAAGACCCAGTTAAGAAAAATAATGCATCTGTTCATTACTCAGTTACCCACTCAGCATTTACTGAGTCAACCAGGTTCTAGCAATTGTGTTACTGGGAAAACTCTGGCTAAGGGGCCAAACAGTAATGGAACACATTTCTCTGAGTCTGGATTATTATCTCTTTCCATTTGGAATGTAATGCTGCATATTTCCCAGCTCAGTGCAGCCACATAAAAATCACATATGTCAGAGGACCATTCTTAGCTGTATCCAGTGATGTGACTGAGGGCCAGGCAAAGCCGTGATGAACAGGGTATCTCCTCTTCGGTTGCATCAGTGAATGATCATTCAGAAGTGCAGGCAGCTCCAGTAGGTGACCTCGAACGAGAAGGACGTGTGTGCTCACAGAGCACTGAAGCAAGAGGAAAGTGTGGAGGAGACAGGTTCTACTTCCTTCACGTACTGGAGTTACCCTTTGCTTCTGGCCTACTTGTCATATATTCAGACGTGTAGATACCTCATATGTGCATATATATTTTACTATATAGGCATATGGATCTTGACATATACATGGGGTAAAAACTGTAGTGGAGCTACTGGGGCAAAAAAGGAGTGATGTTTGTGTACACTGATGTGTATGCCCCTTAATCTACAAATATTTCCAAAACAGATGTTCACACGTCTACTTCCTGACTTGGGGACTCTGGAGCCTACTCCCTACAGGTCTCTGTTATCCTAAAATGAAGAAGCAATTTAAGGTTAATAAAAGTTTCAGCTCATTTATGTTTATTCTGTGGTATTTTTAATTAGTTCCACATTGCAGAAATCTACCTCAAGGCAACCTATTTGTGAAAGGCACATTTAAAAATAATAACTCAATTTATTAATATGATAAACATGTTTTGCTTTATTATTCTATCAGTAGTACCAGCCAATGGTTTAAAAACTGAAGGAAATGTAAATACTTTTTCTCTGCGCTACAATTTCCCTTCCAGACATCTGCCAGGCTAATTATCTTCGGCATCATATAAGGTAAGTGGCTGGGCTTTGTTTCTCCATGTTCATATATTGTCTCTCCTCAGAGCTCTGCTGTAAATCCACATCACTCTGAGGGAGGTTATATATTAACTTCAAATTAGCCATCATGTAAGCCATCTAACTCATCATGTGAGTTAGAGTCTCAGCTTACCTGCCAGGTTCAGAGGCAAAAGAGTCCTTGGACTATGAGAGAACACAGGGTACTCAAGGAAGTCACACCTAATGAGAGGCTAAACTTTGTTGGACATGGGGACTTTGTATTGGGAAGACAGGCCCAGAGAGGAGCAAAGAGAAGGAAGCAATATTTCACCTAGGATGGGCCGGCACTGCCAGAGGTCAGCTCTCTGCACACTTGACCTAGGATGGGCCAGCACTGCCAGAGGTCAGCTCTCTGCACACTTGACCTAGGATGGGCCAGCACTGCCAGAGGTCAGCGCTCTGCACACTTGACCTAGGATGGACCAGCACTGCCAGAGGTCAGCGCTCTGCACACTTCACCTAGGATGGACCAGCACAGCCAGAGGTCAGATTTCTGCACACTTGACCTAGGATGGATCAGCACTGTCAGAGGTCAGCTCTCTGCATAGCCTGACCTCTCTCTTCCCAATAAGATTTTCATAAAGTAAGATGCAAGGGTATGCTCTCTGGGTCATTTCTAAGGGGATATTATGGATTATGATAGAACATAAGAAGTAGAATGAGAAAAAATACAGATTGAATTATTCTTAAAAACCACCTTTCCCCTGTTTCCCATCAGAACGAGCCCCCTTCTCCTGCCTTTGTCCCTCCCTACTCCAGTCTGTAACCTTCCTTACCAAGAGGAAATGTGTGCACGCCATGTCGATGTGTGTGTCTGCCTCTCCCTTTATCTCAGGGTAGATTGCAAACTTTGAAAATATGTTCAGACCTTCTCTGAATACATTCTGCTCATATTACTCTGATGCCAATTCTACTAACTAGAGTCATAGGGAATTAGGCATCCGCTGCTAAACAGGCCATGATCCCAATAGTGCTGAGCAAGTTAATTTTCTGGGCCCAGTTCATAATGTTCAATTGGTAGCAGGGGAGCTGCAAAGCAGTAAGCTCTGATATGATGACTAATCAATCAGAAATTGAAAGCTCCTGCACAGGGAATCCTGGGAAAACTCAATGAGGCTTCGGAAGGAAGCTGTGCTAAAGAAGAAGAAAAGGCCAAGGAAAAAACTGAGTGTTTTTTTTCTTCCCCCTGGGCTTGAACAGCTGTCATCTGTCTCAGAGAGGGAATGTTTTTTCTAAGTAAAATTCTCATTTACATACTATAGAATGTGATAGGAAATCAGTGAATAAACAAATTCAGCATCAATTCCTAGCTAATAATTATGACCCTTTCTTATTCCCTGGAGTTTCAATTCAAAAGAAGTGAAGCCTCACATTAGTTTCAGGAGCCAGAATTTTAAAGATGCTGCTTCAAGGAAATGCCCCAATCTTTCTCTGCACAGCGGTGCACTGCTGTTGTAATTTTGCCTAATAATACCCCAAGCTCTACTTGTTACTAACCAAATAGAAATAATTCTACAGAGGCTTCAAATGGGATTGTGTTATCCAACATGTGTTCTTCCAGTGCTCAGGCTATTCCACAAGAAAAGAAACTCTTTTTGTTAATGGCAAGCAATCTCCTTGCCATTACAACACTTACAATTCTTTTCATTCATACACACTGGAAGGTGAAATTAAATTTGCCATGCATGTTTAGTAGATAACAATGCTCTGAGTGGTACTTAAACTTTAAAGGAAATATTTATTTCCTCCATATTCTAAACAACACGTTTTTAGGTTTCTACTCAGAAAAACTCCAAGCTTAAAATTATTGGAGAGTAACATTGATGTGTGCATGTGTGTGTGTGTGTGTGTATGTATAAATCATTTTATATGTTATGTGATATTTTTGTATTTTGGGAAACTGAAAAGCACTTATAGTCTAACAATAGGTTTCTCAGTTTTCTCGTCAATTAAATTGACTATAACAGATAAATAAAATGCTACAGCTTCTGAATTATATTTTCATGTGACAAGGGTTTAATTATGTCCCATATGGTGTAGTGTAGATTTTATGTTAATATATTCTAACTGTTAGTAAAATGGTGATTATTCATAAGATTTAAATAGAATGTCAATATGTATTGGCTATAACAAATAGTAAAGCAGATTCGGTATATTTAAACATTTATATAAATGTGCATCTTCCAAGGAGCATTGAAGGTTTATATATATTCAGATATTTATATGATGACAGTTATATAGAAATACTACAAAATCATGGTTCTTTATTATGTGATTTCTGAAATACCATGTGTCAAATCAAGTACTCCAAATGTAAGAACTCTGTCATTATTGCACATTGAATGTTCTTTCCTCTGACATCGTTACAGACAGCGCTTACTCTTTAAAAACGCTATCATTCTTTCATATGATAAGTTTGTATTAAATACCTACTATGCACAAAGCAAGAAGCAACAAAGCCAGACCATATGCGTTCTTTTAATCCTCAGAGGGAAGGGTAGGCAGTCTGACAGAAGTCAGATTGTACAGGGGATAATCCACCAGATTTAAAATTTCAAGCCTATTCTGAAGAAAGTAAGAAGTTATTGAAAAATACTGAATGATGAAGAATATATTCATATTTTAAGTTATAGAAATGGTGGAGATGACTGATGAGAGAGTATGTGTGTGTGTGTTTGTGTGCATGCGTGCACATGCAAACATGGTGATCTAATATTCCAGGTAAGATGAAAAGGGAATAAACTAGGGAGGATGCACGAAATTTATAGAAGAGAGGAGATATTAAATTAGGGATCAGAAGGAATCCTCGTTGGCTGATTGCAGCAATATGGGTAGTGGAGCTGCAGGGAAAGGATGAATCTGGGACCGTGCTCAGGTTTCCACTTCCGTATTTTGGGTTGGTGGTGGTGCCATTTGTTGACAAAGTGAAAACAGGGAGAAGCAGTTTGGGGAGAAGGACTGTATGTTTATTTACGTATGTAAGGTCTTAGATACCTATCAGGCGTCCAGAAGAAAATAGTCCAGGGGAGGTGAAGAGATCCAGATCTGGGATGGGGAGAAAGACTAAGAGTCATAGGTGAGTCTATTTAAGTCTAGGAAAGGGGATCAGATCGCCTGGGAAAGTGTGCTGGCATAAAGGAAGGAACCAAGAGCGGAGTCCTGGAGAACAGGAACAACTGGGGACAGGCTGCTGGACGAAGAGGAGCAGAGAAAGTGTGAGAACCAGCAAAAAAAAAAAGAAAAAAGCAATTTACAAGCTAAGGAGAGAGAGTGCTGAGTAGTTCAGTGTCTCTTCTGAAAGTGGGAAGTTTGGGGGTTGCCAGATTCAGTAAGTAAAAATACAGGAGTCCCGGCTAACTTAGAATTTCAGATAAACAGCAAATAATTTTTAGCATGTCACAAAAATATTGCATGGAACATGCTTAACACTAAAAAGGCATCCACTTTATATAAAATTTAAATTTTACTAATTAAATTTTAATTTAATTCTGTATTTTATTTGGCAACTCTAGTCAAATTTCAGGAGAACTGAAGAGATTCCACTGCTTCTGGCAAGAGTAACCTTTATCAGCCACATTTACAAAATAATTTAATTGGATTGCTCAAATACAGTTTCCACTGCTAATGAGTGGATGAATAAGGCGTGTATTCAACATATTCTTATGAGATCTTAGATGTGATGGAAAGGGAAAAACCTGGTATGGGACCCTGGGCCAATTGAGATAGTAAATGAGGGAAAGGAGAGAAGCAATAGAAGAAGAGGTGTCTGTGATGCTGAATTGGGGACACAGCTGCCCATCCCGACCTTCCCACCCACGGCCAACGCCTTTGATAAGTCCCTTTCCTGTGTGCATGTTTCTGCAAGCACAGTGCTGTCTCAACTTAATCTCTTCTTATTCCCCTGCTTGAGGCACTACAATTTATCCTTCAACACCCAAACCATTTGTAGAAAATGTGCCTCGCCACCCTCATCAGAATTATTAGTTCTTTCCCTCTGTTCCTCTAAAACCTTCCAGCATGATGCTGTAAACTCTGTCTTACAATTATACTGCATATCCCTGACTCCTCAGGGGGCAGCTGAAAGACAGAGCTCTGTCTTATTAAATTTTATAACACCAAGTCTAGTTCAGTTTTGGGGCCAGTATTGATGGCTAACAAATGCTAGAAGAATAGTTTATACCTTCTCCAGATTCCTTTATTCTGTTTACATTGGTTCCAACAAGTACACATAGAGAAATTTCACATATCTGGTGACTACTGGATAAAATAAAATTTAAGATCTATTCAAACCTCAAGTTTAGATGCACTAGTATGCAGTCAACAGGCATATGGGCACATATTGCATCACACATATACAACCATCTATACAACATTATTTAATATTTGCTTTCATAAAAAGTATAGAAAAGTGCCTCAGCTACATTGCTAAAAAATACAATCTGTGTATTACATTTTCTGTTGTACTTAAGGGTTACGTCTTCATTTTCCCTAAACATATTTTTGAAATTATCAGTAGCTGAACACATTGAACTTGAAATCTTGTTTAGAGGGACAGCTAACATACCAGAAGAGGAGACAGCAGCAGAAAATGAAGGTGGTAAATGCAGCAGAAAATATACGTTAACCAGAAAGTAGAGTCAGAACTTACAAAAAGACAGAAAACAAAGAACGAAAATCTTTAAATTTTAAAATGAAAAACTTTGGAATGGTTTTAATTCTTTTTATCATAAGAAACAGTACCAAGAATACAGAAACAAACAAATTGAATTGAAGGTCCTGGTCGAAACTTTATGATGCATGTCACACACTTGCACAGAACTCTCAACATTTGGGTAATCAATCACATGGCTATTCAGAAAACCACCTGCAAATCAAATAAGCAGCATTGATAAGTGGAGCCAACTATATTGAGTTTACTCCATCATAGGGGAAGGCTTGTAGAGTTTGGGTTGGGCTTGCTCCAAAAAAAAAAAAAAAAAAGACCAGGAAAGCTGAATCTACCCAACTCACTCACTCACTATAAATACTCTCTAGACACTCTGGTCTAAATAGCCAAAGTAAAAAATTATGTGGTTTCTTATATTATCTGGGCTATTCTACTCACCAGAGATTAAAGCCATAGAAATATAGTTCCTGAACTGGGAAAAGGTGGCGACTCAACTAATTTCAGAGGGATTTGGCAGCCAGCTTCTGAGGTCCTTGGCATCATACAAGATGGGCAGGCCAGATGGGCAGGTAGGATAGCCCGATAACAGAGCACAGGCAGGCTGAAAAGATGACTTCTGGACTTCCTTTTTCATCATGGGAAAAATGCTTGTTGATGACTTCGGCTTATTAGAAAACAAAATTTATTTCAAATGGTTCAAATTTATTAAGCAGGAGCTTAATAAAAACATTAGTTCCATATGTGTGGGTCAAGGATTAGCAATAGAAGAAGTCATGACCATGGCAGACCCAAAGGGGCAAAAGGAGAAAATAGTGGTTTCCCTCCTAAGATCACTAAGAATAGGGTTCCTCTGAGGGCTGCCCTCAGGGAGGGTACAGCTAGTGGGGAGAGGAGAAAAGCCCTAACACCCCTCCGGCCTTGGTGTCTTTTCCTTCTGGTGCCTTCCACTGGGCACAGCCACCAGGAGCCAGGAAAGCCAAGGGGCCGGTCTCCTGGGCCACACCGCATGGCAGAGATGAAGGAAATATAGCTTAGGGGTGGGAGTAAATGAAAAACCTGAGATTGTTCAAGACATTAGCCTGCTCTCTAAAGTGTATGGAATGCCTAAGCAATTCAAAAACAGAACAAAAATTATGAAGGTTCTCTTGGGTGTTTTAAAGCATAAATAAATAAGTGTTCTCCTTATGTGACTCATTTTTGGAAAGTGAATCGTTCAAGTTGTCAGAGTATATGAGCAGGTGAGGCTGAGAAGCAGGAGCATGGAATAACCCCCGCCTCAAACGAGTTTTGCTTCAAGGCAGATCTTAGCTTCAGAATAGCAAGGGGAAAAAGGTTACATAGAATGATGTATTTGCTATGGGAAATGATCTATGGATTTTGGGAGAAAAATTTCTAGCAGTCTATCTCAGATGTTTTCAAGTTCTTAGCAATGGATAGAAGCACTTTCCCGCGACAAGCATGATCTTCCTTTACGACTCCCCACAGAGCCAAATACAGCAGCGCAGGGGAATGTGCTAAGAAAATGCTCCTGCTTCTCAGCCTCGCCTGTTTACGAAAGAAAGAGGCTTCAGGTAGTCGGTAGGTTACCTTGAGATCTAAATGCAAATGCAAATCCCTGAGCTAATAGATATAGTAGAAAGAAAACTGAAACTGGGAGACAGAAACCTGAGAAGCACATTTGAGTTTACTACTGAGTAACAAGAGGGTCTCAGAGCAGAAATGTAAATTATTTACGACACACTGTACTTTCTCTGAAAAATATTTGGGATAGTTTCTTTCTAATATCCTTTCTGAATAACATTTAAAAAAATCTTAGATCTAAATTCTAAAGGCATTCATTGAAATGACCAATTATCTGTTTGAAGACTAAACAATGAAGAAAAGAAAAAAATAATAAATAGTACTTTTCTCTGGCCATAGTTCTAAACCTAGCTTTGGAATGGAATTTACACTTATAAAGCCATGAACATTTAAATATATAAAGTCTATGAAGACAGAATCAGCTAAACAAGAGGGATAAAAAGTTGAACCTTAGAGTGCTTAGGACTTTGCCCTGGACAAAGTTGCATGGTGTGGATATTTTTTTTTTTTTTGAGGGAGAATTTTATTTTTACCCTTTTGCAGTACTTTATTTTTTAAAGGGGGAAAAAAACATTTTTTCTAGCCTCTTTTCTCAATCTAGTCTAGACTTTTAGTATTTGATCTGCTTCCCTAAGAACATTTTTTTAATAAAGCTCTGCTCTGAGATAATAGTGATGGGTCACAGCAGGATTTAAAGTATTACCTTCCATGATAAGCTGAATACTGCCCTGTTCTACCCCTAGATGTCCATGTCCTAATCCCTGAAACTCGTACACCTAGAATGTCACCTGGTGAAAGGAACGCTGCAGATGTGTCGAAGTTAAGGATCATGAGATAGGGAGAGGTGGGGCTAATCTGGATGGCTAAATATAATCACGAGAGGGAAGGGGGTCAGAAGGAAGATGTAAGAATTGAAGCAGGAGTCTGAGAGGAAAGATGATTGTATGCTAATATATATACAAAAATCAGAGATTAACAAAATCAGAGTTTTTTATATACAAAATCAGAGTTTGTATATAATCAAATATATATAAAATCAGAGATTAACAAAAATCAGAGTCACACAGATAGGCAAAAATATAAACTTTTTATTTATCATTTGCAGGTTCTTTTATGTATTCATAAAAATGCCTCATCTATTGGATTTTATATGGTTTGAAGATGGAGGAATGGCCTACTTGCCAAGGAATGTAGGCACTAGATAGACGCGGGAAAGGCAAGGAATACTTTTTTCTCTAGAGCATCCAGAAGAACGCAGCCCTGCCAACCCACTCATTTTAGCCAGTTGAAACTGATTTCCAACTTCTATCCTCCAGAATAGTAAAAGAATATTTTGTGTTATTGGAAGTCACTGAGTTTGCAATAATTTGTTTATAGTCATAATGGAAAGCTAGTAGAAATGTCTTAGAATATTTCAAATGGAGCCCTCTGGAATGACCTAAAATTTTCCCACTTAATCAAAGTAATAAACATATTAGCATTTAATGAATTTCTTATTATCTCATATCCAATGAGAGAAAGTTATGGAGAAGTGTTTGACTATAAAATAGTACCACGCCCCCATTCCTTGAACACTACTAAGTCAACTATGAGTTCTACTGGCCCCTGAGGCATCAAACCCAACTGCAGTTTGAACCAATGATTAAAGAAAAAAAATATATACAAAATCAGAGATTAACAAAAATCAGTCACACAGATAGGCAAAAGAATATAAACTTTTTTATTTTTCATTTGCAGGTTCTTTTATCTATTCATAAAAATGCCTAATCTATTGGATTTTATATGGTTCCATGTTTTTATTAAAAACTACTGATAGTCAAGGCAGAAGTTACTTTTTAGATTCCACACAATTAAATGGTTTCTTGTGAAAAAAAATGTTGGTAAACTGTGTTGGAATTCCTCCATTTCTTTGGCCACCCTTTCTGAATTGAAGTACTGTCATGAAGGATTAGAAGACACTCTTTGCCCTATTTTCAATTCTCCTTAAGTTGAGCTTCTAAAGGGCAATGTAGAATTTACTCTTGATAAAAAGTAGTCTTTAATTCCTTTATGCATTGTAGCCTCTGATATATCTCTTTCCCAAATCATACTATCCCATTATAATTATTTATTTATAAGACTTTTTCCTTCCATTAGACTCTAATGATTATACTGTGCACTTTTAAAGGTTCTATCATTTTGGGGCACGTTTCTTTTAATCTCTCTTGTGTAGGGTAAACCTGAAATAAATGTTTGGGAAATAACTAACTCTTATATAGACTAAAGTTAAGGCACTTGCTAATCCTCATGGAATATTAAAAAAACTAAAGATCATAAAAAATAATTTTTAATATCAAATAATATATATAAATGATATAAGCAAAAATATTGAAAGTGAAAAAGCAAAAATATTATCATGGTTTAAAATTGTCTTGGAAATATCAGAATACTCTTTGAAACAAGTGCATATCCCGGACCAACTGGTTAAGAGTTGAGTGTATTTTTCCCTTTGTATTTCAACACTTCCCCTTCAACCTGGCTGTACAACCCCCTCAGACTTGAGACTTACCTTCTGCCCTTCTTTTGCTTCATAATTTCCAGGATACACCCTCAATGTGCCCTAGGTCTGCCCTTTTCCCCCTGCTACATACTTTCTCATGTACTCCAAGCCCTCTCTTATTCATCAAATTGTACTTGATTTGCAGGCCTTTGCTTTGCAGTATGGCTTTCTGCTTTTCTAAGATCATTTATCTTTAAAGAAATCTATGCTTAGTTAGCATTATGTGCATGTGCCTCCATTTAATATCATTTTCTTAGAAAATTCTGCATGCTGAGGCTTTCTTTAAAAATAACTTCTCAGTACACAACATAAAATTTCACATTGTTTGGGGGTATTATACCATAGACTTCACTTTTGATCTTTAGATCTCCACAATTAACATAAGAATGTGTTATGGGTTGTATGGGGCTTGATGGTAGAAAATTATGAAAATGTAAGGTCTTCTCTGAAGATCCATCAAAATTCAGTTTGTATCATATATTAGCCTTATAATAAAAATATAAATGTATATTTATAATATAAATATAAAAGTATAAATATAATATTACTATATGACAAAAATACCTTTAAGTCTATTATTCATTTACTTCAAACACCAGCCCATCAATAAATTCTTGATCATGAGTAATCTCTTGGAGTTCACAGAAATTGAATTTGACTGGTCTTTGAGAGTAGCTGTTGGAGGCATTAAAGGTAGAGAAGTAAAGAAAGTCTAACTACAAAGCTCACTTTGTCAATGAAGTCAGTTGAGAGTATGAGAAAATATTATAAAGTTGGTCCTCTGTAAATGTTTTCCAAAGGTGGCTGAAAGTTGACAGCATTTATAATGACTATGTCATCTTGATTTTGAAGTCACTGGATAACAAACTGCAATGAACCATGGTAAATTCTTTAAGAGATTATGGAAGAAAAATAAATGATTTTCTCAAATGGGTAAAGTAAAAAAGAAAAGGAAAGTATGCCAATTAGTAAAGAAGAGACAGCAAGCCTAAAGCAATATTAAAAATGTAGAAGTTAAAAGAAAAAGTGACAGATCCAGAAGTTGCATTCCGTAGGACTCTAAACCCTATTTCTGCTGGCAATATAACATGTAATGATTTATGTAATTTATTACAAATGTTAAAAATTTTTAATTATAGGAAAAGGTTTCAGGGATATTCACTTGATAAAAGATTTCCCTCCTTAATCTGTCATTCTCTAACACTATGGGGTATCTTGTATGCACAAAAAGTAGAATTATTCAAAGATCCATAGATGTGGAACCAGGGAAATTTTGAGCAGCTCTAAGTTATTTACGAGGATATGGAAAATGAAGATTGAGATGAGGATGCAGTTGGGAAAGAGAGGAGTGGAAAAGGGTAGGATAAACATAACTGGTCTTAGCATGCAGTGTTTAAGGTGCATGCTATTGGTCCCTGAATTATCAAATTCCATCGGGAGCACTCTTATATAATTGACGTCCTCTGACATGCAACAGTAGGAGACAGAGATACAGACACATGGATAGATACAGATTTAGATATATTTTCCTAAATCTAAAGCCCTGAATAGCAAGAATTATAGACTTATTCCTTTTCATATTGTTGTTATTTTCTGATAATTTCTTCAATGCTCAACATAAATTCAACAGAGACCTAGTAGGGCTCAAAAATGTGGACACACAGAAATCACAGGTTCAGAGGAGGTTCAGAGATGCAGTCATGCTTCCGAATCACTGCCTGAATCCACTCACTAACCCCCTTTTTGTCGCTCAGTATTTACAAACAGGCTTATGAAAGCGTACTGGTATCCCATGTAAATCTTCTAATAGTATATCGATTTTTCTCTATAAACCAGATTTGTAGTGAAGACAACAGATAAATCTTGGTATGCTCAGCAGTCATTTTATCATTAGTACTAGTATTAATAAGTATTATTTATTGTGTGCCTCCCACAGGCTAGACAAAGTGATGATTTTTTTAAAAATCATGACTAGTGCCTATAAAAACTATAAATAAAATTTTATTGTCTACATTTAAAAGTTAAAATAACTTAACTTTAGAGTGTTCAATAATTTATCCAAGAGCACACAGCTAGTGAATGAGTTGGCTTAAGTAATGTTCTATGCCATGTAAATTTGAGTTAACATGGTGCATTTTAATGAGGATGGCTTAACCATGAGTGCTCAGGAAAGCAAACCAGCTCCTACCTATTTACTTCTCCATGTTTTATCAGATCAAACCCAGCCAACAACATACCTTTAAGACTCTCTTTTCTTCACTTTGATTTTCAATGTCACCCTTGTCCCTCTTATAATTATGGTTTTTCACTGGGAAATGTTTATTTATGAGAATTAAACTATGATGACCTTTAAACTCTTATTTCTAATTTCCATCACTTTGAGGAATTCCAAAATAAATACTGTGAGCCTTTCAACCTTGGTGTATCCAGACATGAACTCATTCTGGTCCACTCTCACCCACACATCTCTCCTCCTTTGATACTCCACTAAGTAAGTACATTACCTCCTCACCAGACACTCAAGTGAGTCAGCTTTAAATCCATAGTCCCCTTCATCCTCAATATCTATGGCCACCAAGTACTGCTCGTTCTATCTCTGAAGTATTTCCACATTTCCATTTTCACTGTCACTGTCTATAATGTTGCTGATTTCAGTGTTTTGAAATATTTCCTCACTGTTCATGCTGCCTATATCTTAATATCAACATATGTCTTGAGCATCCTTCAAAATTATCTTTTGAAAATATGGATTTAATTTCTGAAAGTTATTTTTTATTCTTTTTTTACAAGGATAATGTCCCCATTTTAGGATTCTCTGTTCCCAAGTACTTATTCCTTCCAAGAATATACTTCCAAGTTATAATCTTTATAGATAAATATTAATAAAAGCAGTTTACATATCTTGAGTCATTTTTACATGACTGGCACAAAAGATCATATAGATAGTAAGCAAAATCTGAAGTCAAGATTCCAAATGAGGATCCAGTCCTCTGACAATATGGTAAATTCTATCGATTCAGACAGGACATGCCAAAGGCTTACTGCTTGCACCTTGGAACACATATAACACTATAAAAATGTGTTTTAAACATATAAAGAGAAATTCTTAAATATCACGGGGAAAAACGGAAAAAACGCAATAAAAGTAGTTGTATCAATTTACGGCATGGTGGCCAGGCAGGGAAAGAGGAAGAGGCAATCTGTCCTAAGACCCTGAATCAAGAAGATATATGATAATCATATTTGTAAAGTGCAAAAATAAGAAGCCAGAAAATTAAGATAAAATTACTCATGATCCACTGAATCCCTAGGGACTAAAAGAAGAAAACAAAAGTCCATTCTATAGGGAATTTTCACAACCGAAGAGAGATGGCATCATGAGAGGGGGGGGAAAAAGATATTTTTCTCAAAGATGATCTCACTATTAAGGAAGACTACAAACTATATGAGATCTGTGGAGCGTCAACAAATTCAACAAATTGTAGATTTATACCATAAAAAAATGCAGATTATACAGAAGTCTAAAAGGTACCATACAATAAATATGTATAAAATAATGAAAAGATAGAAGAAATTAAAATTGTAATTAAAAAAGAAAACATTACAATGTAAAAAAGAACAGGCTGACTTAACACAGAAATAAAATAAGCATTCTGATGTCAGAGTCTGTGGCTTAAGCAATTATCTTACCTCAGACTCCCAATCACATTTTTGCTCACAGATTCCATTTCCCATCCTAATATTCTAATTCAGGAAATTATGGCTTTTTTTGAATCCATGCAACAGCCTGATTGGTGTTTCTCCTTCTGATCTTGCCCTCCCCAACCTATGCTTTATAATGAAGTGGGTGTACTTGTGTTAATTGCTCCTCTGAACACATTGCTTCCTCAATAACAACTATCCCATGACATCTCATTGTTCTTAATGTAGTTTGCAGGCTCTGCGTGATGTGTTCCTACTTGCCTCTTTAGGCTTATTTTCTATCATTTATCCCCTTTTCAGTCTATTGAACTCTTAGTACATATAGCATGTGGTGCACTCCACACCTCTTGAGCTTTTGATCTTGGTGTTATCCCAAATGTTGACCTGGACACCAATGTTTCAGAGGCAGCATACTAAAAAGCTGGAGTGGAATGAGATAGCATTCCTCAGTGCACATATATTTTCATGCTCTTATAAACACATTTGCCTTATTTTATTTATTTATTTATTTATAGATGGAGTCTCCCTATGTCACCCTTGGTAGAGTGCCAGGGCATCACAACTCACAGCAACCTCCAACTCTTGGGCTTAAGCAATTATCTTACCTCAGACTCCCAAGTAGCTGGGACTACAGGCAACTGTACACAGGCTATAACACAAGGCTATTTTTGTTGTTGTTGTTGTTGTTGTCATTGTTTTTTTAGCAGGCCTGGGCCAGGTTTGGACCCACCAGCCCTGGTTTATGTAGCAGGTGCCCTAAGCACTGAGATACAGGCACCAAGCCACAGTTGTCATATTCAATCACCAATTCTATGATCACTAGATAATGCCTCTACCAAATGTAGGAGAGAATGAACCTGGTATTTTTGTGGGTGGTATTTTGCAGATTATCCATAAATATTTCTTGAAAACACTATTCTCTTGTACCTCTGTAGTTTCTTCACTCTGTTAATAGAAATCTTTCTAATATTACAAGGGCCAGTTCAAATTATTTCTGCTCTTGAAAGTATCAATTGCTTCACCTTTCATATCTTTATATCATAATTATTTACCAATGTCTATTTCCCCCCAAAAGTTGTAATCCACTACTTCGTGGTATATAATGGGTTCTCAATACACATTTAATGAATGAATATATGAACCAATAGCTAGAAAGGATCCAATGATTAACAGTAGGGACTTAGCAAGATGTTCACAAAGAACATAAAATATCATAAAAATTTTTGATAAAGGTGACAAGAACATACACTGCGTAAAAGGACTATCTCTTTAAAAATATGGTGCTGGGAAAACTAGATAGTGATATGCAGAAAAATGAAACTAGACTAATATCTCTCCTTATATAAAAAAAGTCAAAAATGGGTTAAAGTCTTCAATGTAAAAGCTGAAACTAAGAAACTATGAAAAGAATACCCTGGAGACACTCTCAGTATTTGGGTCCAGGCAAAGATTTCTTGAGTAGTTCTTCAAATGCACAGGCAACAAAGCAGAAATGGAGAAATGGAATCACATTGAGCTAAAAAGCTTCTTCATAATCGCCGAAGTGAGGGACAACACAAAGAAGGAGAGAAAGTATTTTCAAACTACCCATATAACAAGGGATTAATAACCACAGCATATAAGATACTCAACTAAGTAGAAAAATAAAATAGTCTAATTAAAAATGAGTAAAAGGTCTGAATTGACATTTCTCAAAAGAAGACGTGTACATGGTAAATGGCCAACAGGTATATGAAAAAACGCTCAACATCATTAATCATCAGAGAAATGCAAGCAAAACTACTATGAAATATTATCTCACTCTAGCTAAAATGATTTTTAACGAGTGGTGGCGAGGATCTAGAGAAAGGGGAACCCTCACACACTATGATGAGAATGTAAATTCATACAACCACCATGAAGAAACAGTACAGAGGTTCTTCAAAAAGCTAAAAATACAATGACCATACGATCTAGCAATGGCACTGTTACGTATATGTCCAAAAGGAAGGAAATCAGATCACATGACAAAGAGATATCTGCATTACCGTGCTTGTTACAGCACTATTCATAATAGCCATGATCTAAAAGCAATCTAAGTTTCCATCAGTGCATGAATGGACAAAGACAATGTGGTACATATACACGATGGAATATTATTCAGCCCTAAAAGGAAAGGAATCGCATGAGGAGATAATGCTAATTGAAATAGGCCAGGCAAAGAAAGACAAATTTTGCATGTTCACACGCATATGTCAGGCCTAAAAATTAAAATAACTGAACTCATATTGATCCAGAGCAGGATGATGCATACCAAAGACTGGGAAGGGTAAATGGGGAGGAGGAGATAAAGTAGGGATGGTTAATGGGTATAAAAATACTTTTAAGTAGAATCTAGTATTTGTTAGCAAAACAGGACTAATATTCTCAATGATAATTTATTACATATTTTTGATAACTGAGAGAGTGGAATTTTAATGTTCCTAACACAATGAAACAATAAATGTTTTAGGTAATGGATACCCCAACTACTCCGGTTTGATCATTACACATTGTATACCTGTATCAAAACATCATGTGGACCCCATCAATATATACAACAATTATGTACCTATAATTAAAAATTAAAAAAAATTAAAAGATCATAGAAATTACATTTTTTCAATTTTACTGCTGAGGAAATCCTTCTGATTTGAGCAATATGTTCTCTGACATATTTTTACCATTGGATTGTTCTTTTGTTCTCTTTTTTCTTAACCAACGCCTTTGCAAAGTCTCAGGAAATAGTCTACTCATCTGTTGAGAAAATTATCTGTGCCAGAAATGACTATATATTTTCACCAATTCCTAGGCACTAAAGTGACAAGAGACTGAAAGACATATGGCTGTCTGTACTTTTGCTAAAGATAAATTTAAGTCAACTGGGAAAAGTGTGCATTCATTTATTGAAATCCATTCTAAATCTGGTCACTTTTAGATAAGATTTAAGTGATTTAATTTGCATAGAGGAAAGTATTTCCTCCTGATTAAAATACTGTAAGTTTACAAGTCAATCTATTATGCATACAAGTAGTTAAGATCTGATAAAGATATCAGAGAAGAGCTAACAGAGATATATTCTGTGGCCATAACTAAGATGACTGAATATTGTCAAGATGTCAGTTCTTTACAACTTAGTCTGTAAGTGCAATGACATCAAAATCAAAAATCTCAGCAAGTTATTTTGTGATTGTCAATAAATTGATTGCAAAGTTTATATGAAAAGGCAAAAGACTCTGAATAGCAAACTCAATATTAAAGGAGAAGAACCAAGTCAGAGGACCGGCACTGCCTAAATTCATGACCTACTGCCATAAAGCTATAGTAACAAGACAGTGTGGTCTTGGTGAAAGAATACATAAATAGATCAAGACAGAGAGCCTCCAAATAGAGGGCTACATATGTAGCCAATTGATGGTTGTCAAACGAACACAGGTAACACCATTGGGCAAAAATAATTTTTTGAACAATTGTCACTGCCACAACTTCATATCCACATGCAAAAAAAGATGAATCCAGACACCGAGCTCATATACCTCACAAGAATTAACTCAAAATGTTATTTGAGATCTACATTTAAAATACTAAGCTACAAAACTCCTGAAACAGGCAAAAACCTAAATGAACTCGTGTATGGTGATGACTTTTGGATATCAAATCAAAGGCATGATCAATAAAAAAGAGATCATTGATAAGCTAAATTTTGTGAAAATGTAAAACCTCTGCTCTATGAAAGACAAGTTTAAAGGAATGGTAAGACAAGCCACAGACTTATAGACCAAATCTGCAAAAGACACAACTGATAAAACTCTTAAAACTTAAAGAAAACAACAGCCTGATTTTTAAATTGGCAACAGACTTAAATAGACTCCTAATCATAGAAGATATACAGATGGTAAATAAGTATACATAAAAAATGTTCAACAGTGTATGACACAAGAGAATTGAAATAAAATCAACTGTAAAAAACAACAACATACCTATTAGAATAACTGAAATCCAGAGCACTGACAGCATCAAATGCTGGTCAGGCTGTGGAGCAACAGGATCTCTCACTATTGCTGGTAGTAATGCAAAATGGTACAGTCACTTTGGAGGATAGTTTGGCGGATGATTACAAAATTGTACCTACTCTTACCGTATGATCCAGCAATGGGGTGCCTTGATATTTGCCTAAATGAACTGAAAACTATGTTCGCACAAAAATATGCACATGTATATGTATAGAAACTCTGTTTATAATTGTCAAAATGTGGTAATAATTGAGAAGTCCTTCTATGGTAAAATGAATAAACAAACTGTGGTACATTGAACAGTGGAAGGTTACTTGGCACTTAAAAGAAATGAGCTATTAAGCCATGAAAGGAGAAGTCCTAAGTGCACATTAGTGAGCAAAAGAAGTCAATTTAAAAATAATAGATACAATAGGATTTGAAATGTATAATATTCTGGAAAAGATAAAACTACAGAGATAGTAAAGAGATGAAGGGTTGCCAGGGGTTACTAAGCAGGAAGGAATGAATAGACACAGCACAGAGGATTCTTTGGACTATTGAACTATTATGTCTGATACTACAATGTTAGAAGAATGTCATTATACCTCATCTACGAAGGTCAAAGCCCACAGAATGCACAACATCAAGAGTGAACCCAAATGTGAATTACAGATTTTGGGTAACCATGATGTCTTGAGGCAGGTATGCTGATTGTAACAAATGCACCCCTGTGGCATAGGACATGCCCAGGAAGAGGATGTGCAAGTGTGGGGACAGGGAGGATTTGGGAACTCTACGTACTTTCTGTTCAACTTTGCTTTGAATCTGAAACTGCTCCAGGAAAAATAATTTATTAATTTTAAAAGTCATTAAGACATCCGGGCTTAATTTAAGCTGATCTTTAGTTATGGCTTAAAGGAATTGAAATTAAAATATTTATGCCACTCTTCTATGTACATAATGAATTTACTACAACAGACTAAGGAAACTAAGGAAAAAAGAACTAATGTCATTTTCTTCATTTGTAATGTTGGCTAATTAATTTAAATACTGTAGCTTTTTAAAAATTGCTTCTTGAGTGATTGGCTGCATGAAATTTGGCAACAGTCCCTTGGAAAGAACTGAGCTATTAATTTTCTTTGTAGATTTGCAAGATCCTTGGAGAAACCAGAGGCCTTCCTCAAATACATCCATGCCTTTCTCTGAGGATAATTCTAAAATTCATCGGAAAAATGTGTGGTTTATTACCTGTCAGTGGTTTTAAATATTTGGAAAGTTATACATTTTTTTTAGAAACTTCTATTTTATATCTTTAATTTTTTTTCAAACAACTATTGACAAAATAATAGAAGTCAGGCTAAATCAAATAACATGTGAAGAAATATTATTCTTCACAAAATGACAAATGATATAAATCTGGTAGTGGTTATGACAGTTATAACCAGTATGATTCCCTCAGCTCCAAAAGATGTTCCAAAGATAACAAGTGATAATATATTTTCCTAGTGTATCCAAAATTGTTACAAATGTATATTCGTAAATGATCAGTTTATGCTATGCTGTCTGTATTGGTTTACACAACAGGTATTTCCATAGAATTTGGATTGTAAAGATTTTTATCCCAACCCTAAAGTCCATTTGTGGAAAAAGTATGACAGCAATATGATAGCAAATGAGTAATTCCCATTTTACTGAACGGGTAGTTGAGCACAGGTACATATAAGATAGAGATGATATAAATTCTAAAATAAGAATTCACTACATCCTCTGCTTTTGCTCAGAGTTTATAAGAGCATTTTTGCTATGCAATTTATCAGGGTAGCTCAAGATTGCTGCTAACATAACTATGCTGTTTTAGCCTAAATATGCCAACACTAATGAAAATTGATTGGTTTTGTGAGCTCGGTATGGGTGGAGGGAAGACCACAGCACAGTTCTTCTGAAAAGCAACATTTATTTAGTGATCATTTTGGAGCCGTGAAGAATGTTATGTTGACTGATCCACCTTCATCTCTTTTATAGTGTTTGAGCCCTTTAGATCAATCAGTTCAAATTTCTGCTCCTAACACACTGAAATGTTTGGTTAAGCTGACAAATTTGTGTGGTAAATATAACTGCCTGGCAGGAAGCTTTCTGTCTGCTATAGTCAATGCTTTGAAATAAATCCAGCCAGAACCATTTGTTCAGGCAGCTTTGAAAGTCAGTGATACAAATGGATAAGCTACATGTCCTTGCCTTCGTTCTGCATTTGAATGGCTCAGTGGGTAGAGACAGGTCACTTCTCTGGAAGGTCCAAAGGACTCCACTGGCAAATGGAACTGGCAGACACAGGTTGAACTCAGCAGGAATAACTCAATATATCATGTGTAAGAATTGGGCCCAGGTCAGAGAGACAGACAGAGCCCAGTGGAAGCAGGTGGTCGATGCCATGTATTGATGTCTCACATTAGCAACTGCTCTGACAGCAGTGGGGCAACTACAAGGGAGGGGTGAAGACCCATAGACGCATCAGCACCTGTCAGCAGGATTCATTATCTGAGTGCTGGAAATGAGTGTCACGGTGACTTTAAAATGTTTCTGTTACTCATCCATCTCTTTATTTATTAATTCATTTACAACTTAAATATTTGATAAACATGTCTTTTTTGAAAAGTGGTGTTGGGGACTGCTGGAGGGATGTTGAGCCAGAGAGCTGTTTGAGATTCCTAAACAATATCACTGAAAAGTGTAGGAAAACTGAAAGAGGCACAAATGCAATGTTATGGGATTTAAACAAGTAAGAAATGACTTCTGGTTAGTTGAAAGTAATTGTTAAGATATAAATAAGTAAATTGGTTTAGTTTATGAGAATGAAAATAAACTCTACCAAGGCCAAAGCTGTTAAACCAGGGGAAACTTGAGCTGTGTAAAGTGGCTTTTATGTATTGAACGCAGTCACTTAAAATGGGATAGCCCTTCTAACTCTTCTAACTTGCCCATAACTTTTATATTCCCTATTTTATGTGGTCATCGCAAAAGTCCTGGGATATAAGAAGGGAAAAACCTACTAACCAATTTCACAACTGAAAATTCAGCTTCTGAAAAGATATTTAATGCCCGTCTTAAGATCATACGTCTCCCTCCACATATAACATGGATGTTTTTCTGGTGATTTAGGTTCTACTGAAGATGGTTAAGGATGTAAGAAACACCTACGGATATGCCTCCCTAGCAAATGGGAGGAGGACATTATTAGAGGGGACATTTACAGGTCATTTTCGATAATGGTGAACTATAAGTGTTTTTTTATTGATTATAATATTCCTTTACTAATTAAAAATAATTTTAAAAATCCAGGATAAAGGAAAATGAAGATATAGATAATTTAAGATATATAGAACATGAAAAGATAGATCTCTTCTGGAATATGAAAGGCCACATAGCATGAATAAGTATGTCAGGTTCAAGTAGCAGTAGGTCATTATTTTGACCATAATAAGGCTGAATTGACCTTAACATAGGATCAAATACACTTACCCCAGATAATTTTAATATATCTGTTGCCCAGGCAATATTCTACAAACATGGAAATACTGTTCCATATCATGTGTACATTGAATAGTTTATTGAAATTTCTACACTTGGATATCTTCTGTTTATCATGGGAATGAGCATATGGGCTTATCTGCCCCATTGTAAGTAAGAATAATACAAAGTGTAATGATATTTTGCAGTTTATGCAATAAGAACAAAACATTAAACATAATACTATTGGAGATTTAACTATATTTCTGGAGAATAATAAAATATTAATTAATACCTTCAGAATACTTCAATATCTTCATTTTGAAATGACCCTTTTCTCTTGGGATTCTACAACCTGCTTTGAAAATATAAACTTATTTTTGATGGACTTATAAAGTACATATGCCCTATGAGAGTAGCTTGGCATAATAGAAAACTATGGACTATAACTCTGGAAGCAGAATTTCCCATCTTAGTGTCAATCCTGCCCACTGTGAATGAGTTATCCTGCAAACCAACCCTTCAAGGCCATGCATCCCGCCACCGTAATATCCCTTTCCAATGGCTTCTAGCCCACTGGCAATGTAGGAAAGACCCAAATGGCTTGGGAATAAGAAATCTGGAATTTGGGGTGAAAATGTTGATTATCCATTTTAAGGTAATCATAGCTAAAGAGAAATATTCAGACTTTAAATACCAATGTATTTAAGCTGAAACAGATGGAGGTTTTTAAGTAAGTGATGTCACCATTCTCCTCTGTGTGAGTGACACAGCAAAGCTCATTTACCTTAAACATCTTTGGGTATGAGTTACAGAATCTACATATCTTTTGTGAAAAAGATAGTTTAGAGGCTTCTGAAACCAAATTACATTCAGTTGTCAGAGAGCTGATACTCAAATGTATTATAAGGTGGTAATGGTTTGCAAAGAGTTGATTTATTAAAAGGAAAGATGAGATAGCCCAGCTGAACGACATGGGCCAGGATGGAAAATTGACCATTGAGTTTGTGTAGAAAGAGAAGTAAATCCAGAGACAAAGAATTTGTTTCAATTAAAAGAGAACCAGAAATTCAAGTTCCTGTGAAATTTCTCTTACAGCCTATATATTGGGGATAACTTGATGGAATAAGAAGGGTCAGGAGAGAAACACACCAATATTGATGGAGAAAATTGTAAAAATATCATGAAGATAACAATTCCATAATACAGAAATGGAAAGGGTAAGCTTCTTCAGGGCAGAAAATAGCCAGCATTGTTCCTAGTACCTATCAGAGTGCCCGTGTAAATCAGTTCTCAAATAATGACCGTCAAACACATGTTCCGAATACTGTCCTGGTGCGACTTTGGCCTTCCAGTTCTTGTTTCTGTGATAAAAATAAGCCTACATTGGGACTAAAGAGATAGAAGGGGAAGTAACTTGGAAAAGAAATGCCAGAAACGCCTATGTATTTTTATTCCCAAATCATTAGATAGAGTGTTTGGGAGAAAAAAAGGAAAAATCTATTAGTCCTAAAATACTAGAATTTGAGGCCTCTAGCTCCATGGCAAGAGCATTGTTCTTACTGCCCTGCAGGTTCAATATGCTGAAAATCACTCTGGAGGCAAAAGCATAGCTTTCATCTCATCACCGCAAATACTTAGGTCATCAGAACTTCAGGCTGAGTTTCAGATCACCAGTCATTGCCATTCCTTAGTTCTTGTTCACTCCAATTAGCAACAAATTAGGAAAAAAAAAAAAAACAGAACTGAAACAAATAATAGAAAAAGGTATTATTTTGAAATAACAATAACCCAAGTAGACCACGCTTTTGATTATATTTTTGGTGGTTCTGCTCCTTAGTGGGGAAAGAAATCCTTTTCTCACTTCTAAGAAATGCCCTCACTTACCTCTCTTACGAGAACACTTGCTGAGTATTTGGTTTCTGGCTGAGTCCTGAAACGTTTCAGGGTTAAGAACTCTTCTAGGTTTGTGTAAGATACAAAACAAATCATTACAGCAGTCTCAGCCTCTCAAGCCACTGACGGTATTTTAGCAAAAGCTTGCAGTTCAAGCTTTCTCGTCCTTTTTTCTGGTTGAAGTCTCACAGCAGTGATAGGACTTGAGCAGAGCAGGGATAATTAATCACAGCTTTCAGATGAAGAAACAGGACTTGGTAATAGTCACATCTGGAAAAAGAACATCTAATGACTGTGACTATTTATTTGGTGATTTTCCCACTGCATCATGGTGGGAGCATGGTGTGGCTGGAGACGGCTTTGCGTGATGGTGAAGAGCATGACATCTGGAGTTATCCTTATCTGGGTTTGAACCTCAATTCAGCTGTTTTCTAGTTGTGTGACTAAACCAATTTACTCAAGCTCACTGAGCCTTACTTTTGTTAACCTATAGAATGGAGAACAATGATAATACAAATCATGAAAAGATTAAAGGAGATATGCAAATGTTAAAAATAGGGTCTGCTGTCATCAGCCCTAGATGAATGCAGTGGCTGTTATTATCATGATAAGAAAGGAAACTGCAGAGTAACTGAAGCATGGTGTCAACGTTGAACTCTGTATTAAGGCTTCCCCATAGAAATTCAGTATGGGAGACCAGAAAGAATGGGGACATGAGTCATAAATTTGGAGATCTATTTTTATTAGCTCTGTTTTCTAATTTGTAAAATATGGAGATATATGCATCCTTTACTGTGTTGTACTGAAAAGAAGTACAAGTTCATGTGAAATATATTACAGTGTCTAGTACACAGTACCAGGTGGTACTGTGTACTAGATTACACTATGAATGATAGATTATATTATTCAATATCATAACATCATTCATAATGCTAGAAGCTCTGCTCCAGTCAGTGAGAATAACTTACACAGATATACACATGAGCATTCTCAGACACACATACTATGACAGAAGAATCAGAGGTGGGAAACTCAAGGTTTCATTAAGTATAATGGCTAGTGAAAGGTAAGAGTTGGGAATGATTCCTATGGAGGCCTTATAAAGTGTGTACCCTAAAATAAAACAGTCATGATAGCATACAAAATAACAGCATGGCAAAAATATTTTATATATCCAGAATCAAAATATTATCATAGGCTTTTCTAGTTACTCTCCTCCTTTGAAAGATTTTCATGCTATTAACGTTATTTTACCTTTTTAGCTCGAATGCCTACAGAAATATACTTCTTTACATGGTTTTTCCTTCATATCATTTTTAAATGGTTAGATTTCTTTCTTTTATACCTTCAAGAGGTTAAAGTTGTTGACTTTTCCCTTCCAGGTCTTACTTTTATCAATTCTTTTTAAATATGTGCCAGATACCTCCTCACAAACTCTGCTGCTATGGTTTCTAAGCTTGAAATTCAGCAAGAGTCTTTGATAGATTCGTGAACATGCCACTTCAGTTCCCAGACTGGGAATAGGCTTCATGAAAGGCCGGTAGTCAGCTGTAGCATGGCTGTCATCTCTGGTGGGTGGCATGGGAAAACCTCTTCTGTGAGATGAAGTCCACAGTATCCTCCCAGGAGCAGAGCAAAGCCCACCTCTCAACCTCCATGTTGAAAATAATAAAGCATTAAAAGACTCTGGCATGATAAGGTGATTGCTTTTCATTTGCCTCTTTGACACAAGAGACAGTGGGATATCTGTGGTAAAACCTCCACAAAGTGCAAAGAGTTCCCTTATGTTCTGAAACTCTCTATAGACAACACACAAGGAAACTGGAAAACTATTGCTGCATCAGCCCTCCTACTAGCTCCTTAAGGCCAACTATGGGAAATTTCATAGCCATTTACATCCCACTAGAGTCCCATATCTTGTTTGGGTGATGAAATTCAGGATTTGGACAATATTGCATTTTGCATTTTTTTTGAGACAATTTCACTTTGTCACCCTTGATAGAATTCCATGGCATCATAGCTTACAGCAATCTCAAACTCTTGGGCTCAAGCAAGTAACTGGGACTACAGGCTTCTGCCACAACACCCAGCTAATTTTAGAGATGAGCCAGAGTGAGACTGGTCTTGAACCTGTGAGCTCAGGCAATCCACCCACCTTGGCTTCCCAAAGTGATGGGATTACAGGTGTTAGCCACCATGCCAGGCTCTTAACATTTTGCATTATTGAAGACTTTTCTTTTTTAAATCATGCAATAGGAGAATATGTCATTTTCACATAATTTCATTTTTACTTATTAAAGCTCTTATATGTTAAAAATTACTTGCCTTAAATCCTTTTATCCTGGGAGTATCTTAAATCATCCATTAGTAACATTCCTAGAGACTTGAATTTCTAATATGTTCCAATATAAATATCTGTGCTGATGCACAAAATGAAGATACAAGCAAGAGTGGATGGATTACTGCCATTCAGGGGAGTTTTTTTTTTTAGAAGGAATCAATGTTGTAAAAAGACACAGCAGGATCAGGGCTGAAGGTCAATACAAAAGAAGGCCAGGTGGAGATTGGGGACTCCAGAGTACATGATCCTCTTTAGAGGAAAAGTTTCTCCTTAGCTCCAGTCACTTGCGCTCAGGTAGGAATGGAAGGTCAAGATTGCATACCATCTAGTTTTCAAAAGAAATTTAGGTTACTCTGCAAAAATCTCCTAATTCAAAAACACTGGCCACTAACCAAAGCTGTTTCGACCTACTGTTACAGCCAAAACCCCAAACCAAGCTATTTATCTATTAACCCCTTTAGCTATTAACCCCAAACCAAGTCAAATATCTCCAAAAATGTTGATGAGAAAGTATCAAAGAATTATAATTTATCTGCCTTCATAAAAAGATTAGACTAAACTGATAACTAAAATAAAACTCTGAAATCTTTAAGGGTATCATCATAAATACCAAATCAGGCTATAATACAATGACACCCCAATGGCTTCAGAGGGAGATGAGGTTGTCAGTCCCTATACTAAGGGGCCCTTGACTAATTCTCCTGCATCAGAATAACCCAGAAGAAAAAGATTGCAGATTCTCTTCCCCAAAAGTTTCTTTTTCAATAGGTCTGGGCAGAGGGGGGCAAGATTTTACAATTTCTAACACGTCCCCACAAGTGATGCTCTTGCTGGTATGGAGACCACACTTAAAACATTATTGCTATTGATGACTTTTGCTTTTTTAGAAATGTACTACCTTCCTTCCCTTCACTTTTCACTTATCAGGGCTTTCCATATGTTCTTCTTGATGAAAACTCTTGTGAGAAAACCTAGGACTTCTCTGATTTCATCAGACATAAATTATGCCTGTAGGCTTCAGATTTTCTTTGCAACAATCACACAGCCAGCTGTGGATACAGACTGATGTTTCAGTTGCTGGTCCTGAGTGATTCTGCCTTTAGCTTTCATACTTAGTGAGTCTGGACTTCAAAGTATCATTTCCCAGGAGGTACAGACATACTCCCAGATCTGACACCCTTAGTTCCCTTCCCAGGCTCCCAAAATATTGCTTTCAATTTAAACAGGCAGATATTGTTTAATCATGCACACTACTAGCAAAGTATCCTTCTTCCATTAGTTTTTTCATTTCTTGTACAAAGTGAGATAGAGAAATGTCTTTCTTACTCTTTAAAACCTAGGTTGGACAGGGTGCGGTGGCTCACACCCTGTAATCCCAGCACTGTGGGAAGCTGAGGAGGGAGAATTGGAGTTTGAGACTTGCCTGAGTCAGAGTGAGACCTCGACTCCTAAAAAAATGTAAAAACCCAACTGAGTGCCATGGAGAGTGCCACTATAATCTCAGTTGGCTGAGTGCCACCTATAATCTCAGTGGCTTCCAGAGGTTGAGGCAGGGGGATGCCACAGCCCCAGTCTGAAGTTGCAGTGAGCTATGATGGCAATGCCCACTGCTCAGGGGTATAGGGTGGGACTCTGTCTCAACAACATCAACAAAGAAGCAAAGAAATAAAAATAAAAGAAAAATAAACAAGGAAATAAAAAAACTAAATTAAAAAAAAAATAAAACCCAGGTTGGTTGTCCAACTTGGATACACTGATTGTCAATTGCCTGTCTTTTGAGAATTTACCATTTACATCATTGACACAGAAAGTTTTCCCTCAGTTTTTCTGAAAGTTAAAAAAATAAACATAACATGCTTGTTTTTATCTTAAGGGATTTAAATTTTTACTGTAAATACATATGGGCCCTGTGTGAAGTGTTGCAGAATGCGTTTTCACAAATCAATTAAAAGACTACAATGATATAAATACAGACATTGCAATACAGTTTTCCTGTTTGTATCCACAGATTGTGAAGTCCTACTTTCCAAATATCTCACTAAACCTCAGTCATTTTCTTGTCACATCACCTTTTCCTTCTTTCATGAATTAAAGTGCCTATGTAGATATGATTAAGCATGTGTAATTATTATAGCAGGTAGAATGAAAAATCAAAGACAACTTCCAAAAACAATTTTAAATGAAGAAAATTTATCTAATGCCAAAGAGTTATGATTAAGAAAATCTAAAAGAGAAAAAGCAATGGCATTCTGAATTCTCCTTCAACTTTTCATATTTTGAAATTATAGATATAAGTAACTACTTACATCAACCTAATCGGACTTACCTATTAAATATATGACAGTGCTTCTATCCTCTGAGTTATTACTAAAATTAAAACAAACAAAAATCTGTGCAGTAGAAAATATAAACAAAAGAAAATTTGAATGGTATTAACATAAAAGTCAAGGCTATAAAGACAGAGGAAATAATCACAATAATAATAATAATAATTTGAATGTATACTTTATGGCGGTTATTTTATTAAGTGCTTTAAGCCCACTATCAAATTTACATCTTAATATAACTTTTAATATAGCCAGTAAATAATGCTAGTATTCAAAACCAGACCCTGTTTGCTTCGAATATCTCCTAACAATTATTTAGAGTAATGGCAAGAGATATGAGTAAGCAAAAGCCTCCTTGTAAATGGCAAAATATTTTAAACTTGTTGGATAGGAAGAAACACAAGAGCCATCTGCACGCTGCTGAAAGACACACAGTCTTTACTCATAAATTAAGAGATGTTAAAACATATAAAACAAAAGGCATTAGAAATAAAATGAGATATTTGTTGCAGAAATAATACAGAATTAGAAAACTGCTTAATTCATGAATATAACAAACTTGAATAATAAAACCAGATTAAAACAGAAAACAAAAGATCTATGACTAAATTCATTTTTAATATGTAATTCATTTTTAATATGTAGCAAAATCCCTGAATCCTGGTAAATGGAATTTCATGGTATATTGGGATGTTCACATTATTATGGTTAAATATGACCTATCTTAAACCAAAAGTCTATATAATTAGTAGAAAATCGGGATGTTCACATTATTATGGTTAAATATGACCTATCTTAAACCAAAAGTCTACATAATTAGTAGAAAATCCTGTAGGCAGTAATTACTTTGAAAAACCAGAAAATAGAAAAAAGTAAACACACAGAGAAAATTATACAGCAGAATATTAATAGTAGCTCCCTTTGGATAATGAAGCTCCATGCGATTTCTGGGGTCTAGTTTTGTGTATTACCAAATTTACCTATAATTAATGTTTATGTGTTTCTTTTATGACAAAATATTTTACTTTAAATGAAAAATGAATATAAATTTACACATTTATATGCATATGTGTGAACATATATGAGTGTTTATACGTATATCCACACAGGGATACATATATGTACAGATGTGTTTGTGTGTCATGTGTATTAAAGAATATACAATATTGTATGAATCATCACTTTATTTTTCATGAATAGCATACTTTTGGATATTTCACTGAATAGTAAGGAAATACCCAAAATAATCCATAGTTTGCCTTTTATAAATCATTTTGAATCTCATCCTCCATCCTTTTTGTCACTAATTATCCAGCTTGTGGACCCTCTAGGGGGAACAATATCAATATCAATAAATGTAGTACTGGCTATATAAAAAACTTCAAATTTTTTTCTTTGTCCTAAAATTACCTTCAAGCTTCACGAGAGTTCTCCTCAGCACAGTATTCTTAAATTTGTTAAACAAGTTCATGTTTCACTTATTAATATCCTTCATGGACCTGAATTTGATTGTGCCCCTTTTTACCCATCATTTTCCACCCTGAAAATTTCTCATCTGGCCTTACTACTTCATTCCTTTGATCATTTCAGTTGACCTTTCTGGTTAACCTTTCTAACTGCTTTGTGACCATATCATAACATACTGAACGGAACTTTGATCTCTACTCCAAGTACAAAAACATTATTAGTTCTAGCAAAGATTTCACAAAATCACATAATTCTGTTTTACAATTTTATCATGGTGATCTCTTACATTTGCTTGATCTTTTGAATTGCTACTTTATATCAGACTATCTTTGAAGGATAGTTGACATAGAGACAGATATCTTTTGTTCTAGAACAGCGGTTCTCAACCCGTGGGTCACGACCCCTTTGTAACAATGAAAATACATTGCGGCATTAGGAAGGTTGAGAACCACTGTTCTAGAAACTAGTGATAGCAGACAGTACTTTTACCACCATAGTTTGGATTATATTTCCCCAGATACATTACCTTATACTTTTCATAGCTGAAATTTATCAGCTATTCTTCGCCTATTCATACAGCTTTACAAAATGTTCTTGTAGGACTCATTTATCTCACCAGTTGGAACAACTCTGGAGTCAACTGCAAAGTTAAAGATCTGTCTCATTTCAGTTATAATGGCCTGTCTTCCTCCGTGAGTGCATATTTGTCCCATTTATGTAACTGGAGCTATGTTGAAGCTATTTTTGCTTGACTTCAGCATTAGTTCAACCTTATGCTCTGATACTAATCCTATGTATTAAAGGGAAGAAAAGTACTTTAGGTGAGAAAATCAGGCCTGCCTGGATCCCATTTAGCCCTACCCTCATGTTCTACCCTGCTCTGTACCTTGACTGTTCTTCCTTATAACAAGCCCCTCCTTTACACTGCAGTTTTAATAACAGGCCCAGGCCTTTGTGCAAAGCCCACTAGCCCTACTTTTTTTTTTCAATATAAATGCCTTGTTTTCCTCATTTTAATAAAGCATTTCTTTACTTGCCACCAGACTGGCCATCCTTTTCCTATAGCAGTATCTAAGAACTACCTGGAAG